>PVKB01003911.1:27577-170616 GCA_004027205.1 Ctenodactylus gundi | reverse complement strand
CCCCGCCCCGCCCCGCTCTCCGCCCCGCCCCCCGCCCCGCCCCGCCCGGCCCGCGGCCGAGCCCGTCGCGCTCCCCCGGGATGGCCCGCGCGCCTTGGCGCGGCGTCGCGCAGCTCTCGGCGGAGCGGAGCCGGCCGCACTCGCAGGGCGCCGGGGGGCGGCGGCGGCGGCGGCGGCGGCCGCGGGGGCGGCGCGGGGCGTGAGCTGCCGCCTCGGCCCGCCGGGCGCCGCCAACATGTCGGACACCAAGGTAAAAGTTGCCGTCCGGGTCCGGCCCATGAACCGCCGAGGTGAGGAGCCTTCCGCCCGCGGGCTTTCGGGGGCGGGGGCGGCGGCGCGGCGCGGGGCCGGGGCCGGGGGGCGCGGGCGCGGCGCGGCTCTGCAACCGGGCCCTGTGCTTTCAGAGCTGGAGCTGAACACCAAGTGCGTGGTGGAGATGGAAGGCAACCAGACGGTGCTGCACCCTCCTCCCTCCAACACCAAGCAGGGCGAAAGGTAACCGGGCCGCGGGGCGGGTCTCGCCGCCGCCCGCGAGGCGGCCACGAACCACGCGAGGGCTCTTGGCCATTGTTAGCCGGGCGGCTTCAAGTTTGTCGCTCGCTCGGTGGGCAGCGGCCGCAAGTCCAAGTTCCTCTCCTGCCTCCGCCGCCCTGCCCCCTCCGCGGGTCCCCTCCCCTCCGAGCGGTGTCCGTCCCGCCGGGCGCCCGGCTGGGCACCGGCCCCTGCTCGCCGTGTTTCCGTGGTAGCAGGCAGCGTGAGGGGCTTCAGGGCACCCAGAGAAGGAGGCGGCTGCACGGATATAGATTGGTGACATTTTTCAGACGAGAAAACTGAGGCCCGAAGCGGGCAAGCGGCCGGCCCAACTCCTTATTCGTGGAATTCATTGCCCGCGATCTTCTCGTCACTGTGTTTCTTTCCTTGGGAAGAATTGTTCGGAGTGTTTGTAAGATGAAGCGGGGAGAACAAGACAGACTCGTGTAATGCAGGCTGGGCCGTTTACGATTTGTTTGTTTTCTGATGATGCCTGAGTGTAATGCGCGAATTTTGATTTTTTTAAGGGAACAAAAGCAGTGCCTTCAATCCAGTAGGCACACTGGGGGCATGTTTAAAGGGAGGCTGCATTTACTAGATGGCAACATATTTGCATTTGAAAAGTGGTAACTGTCGGATCCGTATTTTGCTCTGTTCGATGCAACTGTATGGGGAAATGTCCGAAAATAATTTGAATATTTGCCTTTTTTTTTTCTTTTACTGGTAAGCCCCCAGAAGAAATGGGTTAGAATTCATTCAACTCGGCAGTGCAGCACTTTGGAACTATATAAGACAAACCGAGATTCTGCGAAATTGACTCTTTTTGGGAGTGAGGAAGTGTTTGTAAGTCACCTGTTGATTGATGAGCTACAGTGTAGTCGTTTTGCTCTTCGGAAATTTTTATCGGAGAGTCTGAAGCAGAGTTTGGTATGTTATTGGAAGCGGGGGCAACTTTCCATGCCACAATCTTACGGTACCCAGGCACCATTGCGGAATTTGGGAGATGAAATTATGAGGAGGAAGGATGGAGGATTCTTTGCTTTTTGTGTCTAGTCTAATACTTTTTATCTAATTTGCAAATGTTCTACCCTTAGAAGATTCTTATGATATTAATAACTAAATTATATTTAAGTTATAGTGTTGGATACCTTCTAGTAACAAAAGTATCCTTGGACCGTATTTTTAGATACACTGAAAAATATTACAGTAGTTTTAGATACATCTGTTGCAGTGTAGATAGCATGGCAATAGTAAATGCATTGAGTAAATTAAAGTATTTCCAGATTAAATTACATGCTTATATTGCTTAATCCTCTGTTGTCATTACCCCCCCCCCCCAAAAAAAAACCCTGGATTTGTATTATTTGAGGAAAAAATATTTTGTTGAGTCAGATTCTTCAAGGCAGTCTGGGAAACAGGTAAAATATTTAACTGTAAAGTCTGCTGCTTCTGTTTTCCTTTCTGGTTTGGCACCTGCTGCTTCTTGTCACTGGTAACTTGGGAGTGCTACTGCTAGCTGCTGTTTATTGAGGCCTCGTCATTTGTGCAGAGAAACAGATTTTGTGGAGTTTGGGTACCACTGATCACTGTGGGTAGTTGGTTCCAAATGCTAACTAAATTGGCCATTTCTAGGGCTGCCATGTTAGTTACTACTCAGGATCTTTTAAAAGCCTGTTGGATGATTTTGGGATTTATCTACTGGCTTGCCTAATGGGATAGTCTGTTATCGGGAGCTGTAAAAATAGCATTGAATTGTGGTTGCTGCCTTGTTCTGCCTTCCTGACAGATCTCATTCTCCGTGTGGCGTGTGGGACTTCGCTGAGGGATTTTGCTTGTGTGCTGGTGGCTCTGTTAGTGGGCAAATGTAGAAGAAACAACACAATTTTGCTACTTGTAGAATGAAATTACTCTCTTTGCAAGGATGAAGACACCATGTATAGATTTTGGTTTCTCATTTCTGGAGGGAGCTTTGCCTCACAGCAATGCTGTGTCCCAGATAAAAGCAATTCCTCCTTTGGGCTTTGGGTTGATTCATTGCAACGGTGCTTCCAGTTGTGTTTGCAACTCGCCTCTATCATTGGCTTTTGGACAGAGCTCCGGGCAGGGCCAGAGTGAATGTATAGAAGTGCAACAATATTATTTTCCATACCTTCATGTCTCAGGCTTGAAATGAAAGAAGTCCTTAAATAAATATCGGCAGATGTTGTCCCAACGAAAATCTCTATGTTTCTGAAAGTTACAAGAAATCACCAATGCATTTGTCATGAGTAAAAATGTACCAAAATTTTCGGTTTTACTAATAAAATAGAATGAGAGTGTATTGACTTACAGGAAAACAGGCTTCGATTGCATGTATAGTGAGGACTGTGAGACTAGAGGGCTTCTGAGGTGAAAGGTCTTTGTTTATGGTTCTGAAATTCTAGGATGATAATACATTGCATAGGTCCAGGTTAACTGCTGACATACTGTTCACCATTCTGAGATGTTAAGACATACAGATTTGTTTGTTTGTTTTGTTTTCAGTACTGGGGGTAGAACCCAGAGCCTTCACACTGAGCTGCACCCAGCCCTCTTTTATTTTTTGAGACAAGATCTTGCTAATTTGCCCAGGCTGCTTTCACATATCAGAGCTGTTTCCCAGAGTGTGGGGGACTATGGATGTGTGCCACCACGACCTGCTAGATTTGTTTCTTGCAGTTTCACTGACTGCAGTGTGGTTGAGGAGGCTTTTAGGAAGTTTGGAGAGTGCTGTGCTTGGCATCCTGGACCCAAAGACAAGTGCAGATTCAATGCCTGTGTTGGAGGCTCTTATCTTTTAGAGTTGGGGAAGAGGAAAGCATTTCAACTGCGTCGTAGTAATTCCTTCGATGCCTATTGTGCCACATTAAATGCCATATTATTTATGAATTTTCTGCTTCCTCTTCCCTCTTGCCCATGAGGCTGTGAACTTCCTGAAAGCAGGTACCTTGTACTCTGGCCCTTTGTGTCCCATACTGCTGCACAGTGCCTGGCGCATTGCAGGTGCTCAGTGACTGTCACCTGGGTGATGGAGGTGCTGCAGAAGAGCTGAGGGGCCATCGGGGTTCTGGCAGACCAGACAGGAGGTATCTGTGCTGGTCTTGTGGATGCTAAGAGTATGGGTTCACTTTTGCAAGATGGGGTGAAAGTCTTTTGTCAGTGAAGGTGAAAGCACATTGGTCACAAGTTACTGCTGGGTGATTGTGTGAGTGTGGGGTGTGGATTAGCAAGTGGGAGCAAGGCAGTTAGTTTGTTGGGTCATGGGACTGAGGGAGAACCCTGCTTTGCCCACGTGGGTGGCAAAGCCTTCCGTGAAAAGTCTCTACAGACCAGAAATTTATTTAAATATTAGTGAAAGTCTATATACAATTAGCTTAAGTCATCTATAGGCATGTGCCACCATGACCTGCTAGAAATGCCTTTTAAATAGTAAGTAAAGGATTCCTAAAAGGCCTTGCTATTTATAATCACAATACAGTCACAATCAGAATACATATTTCACAATACAGAAATCATTTGGGGGACTTGAACTCGAGCGTTTGGTGTTACTCTCCTCTCTGGCATTGTTTATGGAGTTGTTTATATGAAAGTAAATAAGAGGTAGGTTTCAGTAGCACAGGAGCAAGTGTGCATCCTTCAGGTGTGGTGGTACTTGCAAGGAGTGTTGTGGTGGAATAGTTTTACAAGCTCAGCAGTCTCAGTTTTTTTTTTTTTTAATAAAGGTACGTTGAAATCACTTCTAAAAATAAAACTAAAAAAGCAATTATAATGCAATATAGCCTAGAGTGGTTTAAAAATTATTTTGATTATAGTTTGTATTTCAGAATACATTTTACATCGTGAGCCAGTAGGTAAGTATATGTGTACTATGAAGGTTCATGAAAAATACAGTCTTAACTACTGCAATGTCTTTCTTATTTTCTGCTCTCTTCTGTTTTAATTCATCATTTAAAAATGATGGTTGTGACTTACTGAACTAACCCTCTAATGAGCCAGAAACTTACAATTTGAAAAACATCAGTGGGTAAGACCTTGAGCTCTGGGTTTTTGTTTTTGTTGCATTTTTTAAAAACCAATGTAAATACAGTATGAAGTAGTTCTATAATTTATAAGGGCTATGAAAACAAAAAACCCCTCCATTTATTTCCCTAGAGGCAGCCACCCTTAGCGGGTTTAGTTTATTCTTTTGGAATTTCACTCCATATTCCTAAATTCGACTTGATAGTGCTAATTTTCTTTAATGTGTTTTCTTTCTATCCTCCTTCTAGAGTCTATCTGGTCCCACTTTCCTGATATAATTATGTAGTAATTTTGACCAGTTTTTATGTTTATATCAGTCGTGTTACTATTTAGAATAGTATGTGCAGGTGAGCTTTGTGCTACTCAGTTCTTTTTCTGACCCACTGAATTCTCTGTCCCCTGGAGTTAGCACCTGCTTCTTTTTGTTTGTCCCTTCTTTTTCAAGTCAAACTCTGCTCCTGGTGTAGGTCTCCTTTCAAGTCTTTCAAACACATCAGGTTTTCTCTGTTTCGTTTTCTCAGAACTTCTCCATCACCCATCTGATGTGGACACATGGCTGTCACCCTTGGGTAACCCTCATTTTGAGGAGTTCCTTTGCCTCTTTACTGTGTGGAATCTTCTCTTTGTTTCCCTTTTCTTCTCTATTGGTTTACTGCCTCTGCTTTGTGGAACACATCCTTCAGGAGCTTGCTGAGAAAGCGTGCTTGGGAGGTAAAGATTTTTGAAACCAAGAAAATGTCTTCCTTGCATCTGCTTACCTCATTGATAGTTTGGGCAGGTATTGCATTCTTTAAAGACATTGTTCCTTTCTCTTTTTATCTTCTGAGATTTCTCTTGAGGTGTTACTTGGGTTTCTCATTCTTGGACTATACCTGGTATGTTTCCTTATGAAGTAATCTTTTCTTTCCTGTTTTTGTGAAGTAATAATAGTGGGGCCTTTCTGATGTAGAAACTTGTGTTCTTTAGTTCTGATCAAAATTCTTGAATTAATAGAATTTTTGTCTTTATTATCTTTGTTCTTTTCTGGCACGCATATCTGGGCTTGGGGCTTCCTAAACTGGACCTCTAATGGTTTTATTTATTTATTATTTTCTACTTTCCATTTCTTGTTTCTTTGTCCTACCCTCTGGAAGATTTCTTCCACTTTATCTTCCAACTCTTACCCTGTTTCAACTCTTGTCTGCTGTTATACTTAGGCCTTTGGTCTGATTTTTTTTTGTATTTTGAATGGCATCCTGTTCATTTTTCTTGGTTGTGGTATCGTCTCTGACTGTCTGGGGATGGCAATGATAGTTTTCTCTGTATAGTTGCCTCTCCTGCTGAGGTTTTTTTTCCAGAAGCAGCTACAAGTGGCAAGGTGACATACTAGTCAGTTTAGTATCCTTCTAAAAATGTACTATCTAACACATGCTTGGTTTCAGTAATTCTTCCAGCACAGAAAGCAATTTACAAATTCTGTGATTATTAATTATTAAAATCCCTTTTCCATTTAACTTGCAACAGTAAAAAGCATTTTTTCCCTTTTTTGTAGGAACATGGGTAAATGCTAGAATGGAACATCGCTGCTGCCGTAGGCCACTCTGATTTATCCATTCATGAAGACAGTTACTTGTGGTTAGGGCAAAATGTAGGGAGAAAAACTATTAAAGCATCACTGTTTCAAAAATTTTAGTTGTGAAATTGTTTGGTTCCCTTTAAAAGTTATATGCCTATGGGACTGGGGGAAATGCCATAATTGATTTTCAGAATGCAACTATGCTGGCTAGTTTACCACCTTGCCTTGTATCGTTTCTTCTGGAAAAATCAAGAGATTAGTGGAAAACTTGGATTGCTTCCATTGGACACTACAGTTACACATGCTATGCACTCATGTTTTTAAGAAAATTTACAGAAACAAGTTTTTCTCAAATACTAGACATTCGAAGATACCAAGGCTTCTCAGAATTATATAAACAAAATTATGCTATGTCAAGACTTCTCAGAATTATATAAGCAAAATTATGTTTTCTTAGATCTTCCCTGGAGTTAAAGTGAGGAAGATGTTTATGTGTTTAGAATTTAAAGGAGTGTTTAGAACATTTCTGTGAAGGAAACAGAAGTCAACAAGACATGCAGCAACACTCAGAAAGATTATTTTGTATCTTGACAATGTAAGACAAGTTAAGTTTGCTGACCACAGAGCTACCAATAAGGGAAGTAAAGCTAAAATTTGTATGTAAATATGTTTTTTAAAAAAAGTTGATTTCTCTAGGATTCAGCAGCTATATTTTAAAAGAAGATTATAAGCCATTCTTGGAAATCTTTACTTGCAAATGTAAAACCCCCCCCACTTCTTTGGAAATTGTTGTATTTGTCATTTTACTACCCAGCCAAGGTCAGATTGCCAGGTTTTCATATATCTGTCTAAAATTTAATTTGTGCAATTGCATAGTTCTTAAGTTTTATTGTAAATCTAATGTTCAGAAGGAAAGGTAGAGGGGGCGGCCTTACCGATACTCAGGAGTAGAACGCAGGAGTGCTCCAGCCAGCATCCAAGGAATCCACAGGTGACTTCCTGTTACTACTAGTGAACAATTCAGTGAGTTGTTGGTAAACTAAAAATTTTCACATCAAACCATGATTGCAGTTTTCTTTTTAAAATTTGATTCCACATTCACACTTTTCTTTTTTTTTCTTGGCCTGAGTAACTTTCTGAGAAGCATGGCAGAATCAGAAAAGAGCCAGAGGGAGTTCATTGCCCTCCCAAGCCTAGTACATTGGTTGTTCTTCATTTTCCTCAAGTTTGTCCCTGACTGTGTAAGATAAAATAGTTCCACCATTTTGTCTTTTTTTTCCCACTTAGTTTCTTGTGTTATATAGCTTTCACAGATTTAAGTTTAATACTTGAATATAGTCTCCTGAGTTTCATAATTTTTTAATCATTTCTTTCTATATTTTCGGGGTTTACTGTTTTTCCCAGTGATTATAAATAGCAAGGCCTTTTAGGAATCCTTTACTTACTATTTAAAAGGCATTTCTAGCGGGTCATGGTGGCACATGCCTATAATCCCAACACTGTTAGGAGACCGAGGCAGCAGGACCACAACTTTGCGTCCTACCTGGGCAACTTAGACAGACCCTGTATCAAAATAAAAATAAAAAAGGCTAAGATGAATGTGGCTCAGTATGAAGACCCCAGGTTCATTAATTATTACTGGGGGAAATAATGGCATTTTCAACTTTACCAACACAAAAAAACATTATATACGACAATATAAAATACTCTATTTTCCCAAATTGATAGTTTTTAGATTTAAGTAGGACAAGGGATATGGAAAAAACTATTTTGCAGGGGCAAAAACAGGAGTAGTTTTTGTCAGATCTCTTTTCTCCTTAGCTTGGAAACATGAGTCTACCTGGGAATCCCCTGAGGGGCCCTACCCCAAAAGATTCTTACTCAGTAGGTTTGGATGAGACTTGAGAATTTACATTTGTGAGTCTTTCCTGGTGATGCTTATACTGGCAGCTCAGCACCATCTCTGAGGATCCTCTTGGTCTAGACAGGTACTGTCTAGTAGAATTTCCTGTGATGATGGAAATGTTCTTATCTGTGCTATCCAGTATGGTGGCCACTAACCTCATGAGGTCACTGAGCATGAAACATGAGGCTAGTGTGACCTAGGAACTGAGTTTTAAACTTTGCGTAGCTTTAATTAATTTAAACGTGGCCGGTGGCTTCTGTATTGCACTGTGCAGGGATAGAGAGTGGTTTTTAACATATGGCCATACGTATATGGGGTACCCACACCAGAGACTCTGGCTTAATTAGTCTGTAGTGCACTTGGGACATGCGGATTTTTACAAAGCTTCCCAAGCACCCAAGTTACTGTTGTTGCCTCACAAACATTCTAAAATTTGGTGGTCTAAAACAGCCATTTAATTAAACCCATGGAGTCTGTGAGTCAGGAATTGGGATGGGATAAAGTAGATCTAGCTTTCCTTTCTCCACAGTGGCTGGGGCATAGCCATCTGAAGCCAGCCGTGTTGAATGTCCAAGAGAGTTAACAGCCCCAGCAACTGTCTCCAATCAAAAAGGCCTAATTAAATTGTGCTTCTTGTCTTTCTAACTCACAGGCTTGGCACTCAATGCTCAGGGGTAGCCAAGCTTAAAAACCACTGGCCTACTTTAATCCACAGGCCGTAAAGCCCAGTTGCACAATTTAAGGGGTCTCCAGCCAGGTGTGTCTAATTAAAATGCCTGTCACAGTTGGTTTTTACTTGAAGTGAGGCAGAAGGAATTGTCTAAATTATCTGAATGCTGAGACTTCACCTGTCCTGTTCCCCCATACCGACTTGTTGGAAAAGCAGAGGTTTTCCTAGTCTTAGAGCCTGGTAGCCCCATTTCTTGCTTTGGGTCCTGTAACGCTTTAGTTGCCTCAGCAAAATCCTAGGGACCTTTCCATGCAGAGGATTGGATCTGGGCTGTGGAGAAGGACCAAGGTATAGGGAGGTGGGAATTCCACCTGGTTCTGCCACTGGCTTGGGCCATATCTTTGAGTAAGCCTTGAATGGCTCACTTTTGGCTGCAGATTTCTTCATCTGTAAAATTAGGGGCTGAATTAGATAATCTGGAAGGTTTGTTTTTCTTCTTCAGGTTCTGACTTTTAGATTATCTCATCCATACCAAAACACAGCGTTGAGTCACAGAGAGTACATTGGTGATGTGTGTAAGGGCTGAAATGGGTTGCATTTGTTTTTATATTTTTACCTTTTGTCAGAGGGTTAGAACTGTTTGGACAGGGGGGTGGGGAGGGTGGGAGGGTGGTGGCGGCGGCAGCGGCGGCGGCAGCGGCGGCGGCGGCGGTGGCTGTGGCGGTGGCTGTGGCGGTGGCGGTGGCGGCGGTGGTGGGAGGTTGGGTTTGTCTGCAGCAGCTGATGCAGGGCTGAAGGTGTCAAGTGAAATGAGACAGCCTCAGGCTCCAGATATCTGGAGTCCTTATCAGCTAGCCTAGCCTGGGTCCCTTACAGACACTCTTCCCACCTCCTTCCTTGGCTAGGACAGCAGCGTTTGCATGTGCCCACGGGACACTGAAAAATCACTTGATTTGGACCTTTCAGTTAGTTTTCATCTTGTAGAGTTGTCGTTTTGTGTGTGTAAGAGGTATCACTGATTTAGAAGCTGTTCTTGCCGGCACCCAGCTGTTTCATGCGATCAGTGTGTATGGATGAGGTAGAGGCATGACCTCTCCAGACCTGTTGCTGTACAGCTTCCTCGGGCAGCTTGTTTTGTTTTGGAGGCTCTGATCCAGCCCTGCCAAACCCCAGCTAATTCCCAGCATTTCCTGTGTTGACCACAGGGAGCCTTGTTTGGGTGCAAGTGTGTGTCAGAGTGTGTATGTGTTTCTGCCCTTCTCTCCTTCCTCTTGATAGCCAGATGGACTTGGTGATTCCACATGGCCCTGAAGGGCCTGGTCTTCGGATGAGATGAGTCCCTCTGCTTTCTGGGAGGCATGAGGAAAGCATTTGTTTGTCATCCCCTTAGGGGTTGTGGCTTAGTCTTTTGTTTTTAAAAGACAGGGAACAGGAAGGAAGCCTTGGAGGAAAGGGAAGCCTTAGCTTGTGCTCTTGACTGTTTGTGGCATCTTAGGGAGACACTCCCTGTACTGTGCACCCACAAGGATTGACCACACACTTTCAGTACCTCCCACGGGGGCCCAGAGGGATGTCACCAAAGGCAGGTAGTGAAAACTTGCGCTGGCATTCCGTTGCAAGACACAAAGCAGAATTGTCCCAGGTTTTGGAAGAGTCATATCTGAGAGTCACAGATAGTTTACTGAAAAGATGGACACGCCTTTAAAAACACATACATTCTGTTCTGGGGTTTAGTAAGGTGAGCCCTCACAGTTTGTATCTTACTGGCTCAGCTAAGCTGAGACTGGAAAGGTTAAAGCTGAACTCAGAATTGCAATGGAGACATTTCAAATTGTAAGATTTTAAATAGAATAGGGTTTTTGGTTTTGTTTTTCCTTTTTATTCTCTCCCCAACTACTTCTATTTATGCAGTTAATTAAAGGTTAGTATTCACTGTGCAAATTAGAATGGTTATATTGTTACATTGAGAAAGAGCCTTAAAAATCACTTGTTTTGAGGGTGATGCTTTGTGGAAGGAGGGAGGAGTTTGGTGATAGGGAAGGTTGATCAAGATACTAGTGTTAAATTTGAGCAGCCTTATTTAGTTTTAAACATCTACTTTTTTGATCTAGGGTTGCAAAGAGTTGCAGTACCACTGGGTAATGTTAGCATGGTAGCACCACTTTATTTTTTGAGCCCTTGATGTATTACTGGCTTTAATGGAATAGTATTTTTTTCTCTCCAAGACTACAGTTTGTTCTATATTTTTGTAGTAAATTGTGCAGTAGAAATATATTTTCCAAATTTCAATTTTAACCCTAAGAGTTTTTTTTTTTTTTAAGTTCTCTAGACCGCTAGATAGGCCATTACTTAACTAGTTTTTCTGGGAATGACTTCTGTTTCTACTTGTTCCATAGTTCTCAGACTTGAGAACTTAAAAAAAATTAAAATTAAAAAGTTGGATAAGCAGAGTTTTCAAGTTCTTTTAGATGTACATAGTAAGCACACTAAAACAGTAATATCACCATATCTTGGTACCTCATTTAGTAAAGGACAACTTAATCTCAGAAGAAGAGGAAAGATAGGACCTCAAAACTTAGCCATTGGGTAAATTTAATTTTTTTTAAAAAAACGTGAACACGTTTTAACTTTTTATTTTCCTGGGAATTAAAAACATTACTGTAGGTAATTCCCGGATTATAATGTGCCGCTGCCTGTCCCTGGTACCTGTGGTGTCCAGTGTTACATTACTATGAGAGTTTCAAGCCTCCTGTCCTCCTTTGGTCCTTCAGGCCAAAGCATACTATACGTTGTCAGAATTTTTTCCCCTTAGTAATTGACCAATCATTGGCTGAAACATGTAGGAGAATATCTGCCCACTGTGTGTAAGGCCCTGGGTTTGATCCCTAGCACAGTAAGAAAGAATAGAGAGAGAGAGAAAGGAAAAATGGACCAAAGAGTTCTTATTTATGTGTATATTGACTTTTTAAAATGACAGGTTGCATCTTTTGTTTTTGTAGCTTGACATTGAAATGACCCTACCAATCTTTGAAAAAAGTTAACCTAAATAAAATGTTAAGTTTTTAAAGTATTGAGAATTACTATGGAATGATTTGAACCTCCCTGATCTGAAATGCTCAAGACCAGAAGTAGTGTGGATTCTGACATTTTCAAGTTTGGAATATGTGCACGTGTGTAGTGCAGTGTCTTTGGACAGAACCCATGTCTGAATTTACTTGTTTCTCACACACCAATGTGTATAGCCTACGGTGATTTTATAGAATATTTTTTAGTGCCCCTGGGTTTTATTTATTTATTTACTAGGGTCTCATCAAATTGCCAAGGTTAGACTGGGCTTGAATTTGTGATCCTCCTGCCTCAGCCTCCCAGAGTACTGGGATCATAGGCCTGTGCCCTCCTTGCCTGACTTGTACCTTCTGTTTGACTATGAGCCATCTTATGATGTTAGGTTTGACATTTTCCATCCATGGTGTCATGTCAACATTTAGAAAATGTCAGATTTTGAGGCATTTCAGATCTTCAAATGTGTCTTAGCTGTGGCCATTGCCCCACACGCAGAGGTATTTCATATTTGACTTTTGCAGAGTTTTGTAGACTGCTGTTGAGTTTAAATAACTTGTTCTGTAAAACA
This sequence comes from Ctenodactylus gundi, assembly GCA_004027205.1. Taxonomy (NCBI): domain Eukaryota; kingdom Metazoa; phylum Chordata; class Mammalia; order Rodentia; family Ctenodactylidae; genus Ctenodactylus; species Ctenodactylus gundi. Next base: position 158,285 of record PVKB01003911.1, on the reverse strand, counting down.
GCCCTCAGGTGTTACGGCAGAATAGTACAGTGGCCAGAAATGTGGACTTTAGTGTGTTACTCAGAGCAGAGCACACACTTGAGTGATGAGAGTTGTGTTATTTTTATTATAATGAGACACTATTAAATGTCTATTAAGTTGATTGACCTGGGTTTGTTTCTAACATTGGTTCTTACTCATATTGCTTCTTACCCATGTTTTTAGAAACTAAAATGAACAACTTAAAAAAATCTCAAGCGTTTGCTTTTAAGTCTTATGATTTAATGATTATGTTAAGTATGGCTGTGTGATACAGCTTGCAATGTGGAGGCTCCCTCAGGCATCTGTCAAGCTCTTCTCCTGTCTTTACTGACAAGACCACCGGGGTGCTGCTTTGTAGACATAGGTACAGTGGATTTTGTTGAGAAGGAAAATTTCTTCTAACAAGCATTCACCTGTCTCTGGCCATTTGGCAGTTGTTCTCATGAGTGAAGGACTTATCTCCAGGAATTGTGTGTGAACACCCAGAAGAGGTAAATGGTTACAAGAATTTGATGTGTTATGAAGATGCATGTAGCTGGATGTGGTGGCACCCACCTGTCATCCCAGTACTCTGAGAGGCAAAAGGATTGCAGGTTTGAGCCCAGCCTGGGCAACCTAGTGACTTAGTGAGACCCTGTCTTAAAATTAAAAACAAAAAAAGGCTATGAATATAGCTCAGTGTGAAAACCCTGATTAAAAAAAAAAGAAAGAAAAAGAAAAAGTATGTGTGTATGAACAAACACAGGGGCCTGTGGGGAGGGGGCAGGAGCCAAAGCCAGTGCTTGAGATCTGAGGGCAGCCTGCCTGATAGGTTAAACTTATGCTTTGTGTGCTTATGTGAATGAGCACAAAGTATGTGTTTTGCTTTTCTCTCCTTTTTTCTCCTCTGCATATAAAGGATCTTGGCCACTCTTCAGGCCCCAGGGGATGTAAATGAGGGAAACGCAGGCCTTTGGGTGTCCCACTGACCACTCCTGCTCACAGGGACTGTCAGAGTTTTAGTTACTCCTGGTTCCAGCACTGGAGGCAGAAGGCATGATGGGGAGTGGGACCAGGAGTTGAAGCAGGGCATGGGAGAAGGAGGATCCGGGGTGGGAGCAGGGTCAGCTCTGAATTCCAGCCCCTCCTCAGAGCTGTGATCTAGAGGAGGCAGTGCCAGGCTGCGACAGAGAGGTGAGGCTGGCTGTCCCTCTCTATTTTGCAGCTGGGATGTTTGTAGGTAAGGGTCGGGAACATCAAGCCCACAGGCCATATATAGGTCCAGCCTGGCCAAGGCAACTGTCATACTATGGGCGAGTTAATTATGTAACCAAATATAGCAGGTTAATTTTTAAGTTGATGATTTGTATGGCCCAAGAATGATACAAATGTCCAGATGGCTTTTGGTAGAAAAACAGTTCCATGCCCCTGTTTTTTTCATTTTCTTTTTCTCTTTTTTGCTTTTCTTTTCTTTCTTTCTTGTTTTCTTTCTTTCTTTCTTTGTTTTTTTGAGACAAGGTCTCACTCTGTGACCCATGTTGGTTCTGAACTCAGTATGGAGCTCAGGCTGGCCTTGAACTCATGTAATCCTCCTGTCTCAGCCTCCTGGGAGCTGAGGGATTACAGGTGTGCGCCACCACACCCAGCTTTTGTGGTGTTGGGAAATTGAACTTGGGTTCTTAGCACTTGCTAGGCAAGTGCTTTAACAGCTGAGCCATTACTCCAGCCTGCCCCTGTTTTAAGGTAACTGAGGTGTGCTTTATATCATCTATAATTTTAAATAGGAAAGAGAAAGCCTTGAACTTGTCTATTCAACTTAAATATTAATAATTAGCCATTAGTCAGCATATATCAGAGCTTGTCAGAAAACATTCCCAGTATGGCCGAGACTGAGTGTACTGGGATGTTTATCTGAGGGCTCTGAGGGGAGACCCTATGGCATTGAAAGTAAGTGTATTTCAGGTTAATTCCAGGCTGCTAGCCATTTGCCCGCTTCAGGTAACCAGGTGTACCTCTCACTGGGTAGCTTTGGCCATGTGCTGGTAACTGGAGACACTTCCTCTCCAAGCCTCTTATGTACTGAACTCTTTCTAGGGATGTTAATGCTGTGCTCAGGCGAAGGTAGGTGACAGCTCTGGAAAAGCCTGTGTCCATCTACCTGAGCATCTCAGTGCTCAGTGCTCAGTCCCTTCCCCTGGAGGATCAGAACATCGTGCCCCAAATAAGACAGTGACTGGTTCTGGGTCTAGGAAGAATCTGTACAAGTGGGTTTTTACCCTTGAGGGTGAGACCCCTTGTGTCATTAACTCCTTTTTCTCCCCTTTTACATTCTTCTGGTAATGAAGAGTGCCTTGTACATAGCAAGTACCTTCTGGCTCTTTTCTTATGGGATGCAGTGAAAGATACAGATGTGACAAGAGCCGGGCCCAGGAGCTTTAGCAGAGTGTTCCCTTGTCACAGCACTAGGGGTTCTGCCGTATCTACTCTAGGCCCTATGAGATTTTAATTTCTGTGTTTCATTATTACGTAATAACAGGCTCTGTGCCGTTACATGATTCTTTTGGATGATGGCAGTATGAATGTTGTTCTGAACCCTTACCACATAAACTACCACTGTCATGGACTGACCGAGGCTGCCACTGCTTAGCACTAGGGAAGGTAAGCCAGATCATTTCAGCCACGTGGTCACCTAGCCTTTGGCAAACGTTCACATTCTGTTAAATATTCGCTCTACAACCTACGCACTGATGTAGACAGAAAGTTCTGTGCAGATAACTAATGGGAGGGAATTGTGTCTTAGGCCAAGCCATGGGGTCAGGATGCTCTGTTTCCTGGAATGCCGGAGCCAGCGTCTACCCCAGGGGTGGAACGTGGTCGTAAATATGGCAGGTTGACCCTATATGGGCCTGGCTTGGTGCGAAGTCACATGAGTCAGAATGAGAGAGGTTGTTCCTCTCGGTCTTGTGAGGAGAAAAGGGGGAGGGGAAGGAGAACAAGAAGAGATGGAGAGATGTCATCTGGTTGTTGCATGCCTCCCTCCAGCTCCTGTGGAGTGAGTAACCTGTTCACCTGGGCTCCTCCAAGAGTGGAAGGTCTCCTTGCTGTCCCTTCTCCTGGTAGATAGGGGTGTCTTCAGACACCTCTTGTTCTTTCATTGCAGATGCCCTTTGGTTCTGTGCTGCATCCTCCATTTTCCCACGTGGCAGTTGGCAGCGCTTTATTTCCCCTCCTGGAACATACATGTCAAATGATGTGCCTGAGTTTGTCACTTCTCCAGGGGTTCCTAATATTGTGGACAGTTCTCAATCTACTGTCCAAGAATGCGTGATCAATGGAAATCACATGAGATTGGCTTTCTGCAGGGCTATCTTTGAATCTCTGTGTATTTTTTTATATTATGTTGGGCTATCTTTGAATCTCTGTGTAATTTTTTATATTATGTCATTTGTAGTCTTTTTAAAGCCTTTATGAAGCATTAACAGACTTCACTTTGTAAGCACCTTGTTAACAAGTTCCTTCTTGTGACTGTGGTACCAGGCATGGAACCTTGGGCCTCACACTGCTAAGCAGGTGCTGTGTCACTAAACTATATATCCAGCCCTATCTATCTTTTTACCTGTCTCTTGTTCCTTTCTTCTCCCTCTCTCTTCGTCTTTTTTCAAAGTATCTTGCTAAGTGGCCCAAGTTAGCTTCAAACTGGTGATCCTACTGCCTCAGCCTCCTAAGCAGCTGGGATTACAGGCCTGCGCCACCGTGTTGTGCTCAACAAGTTATGTTACAAATCATAACAATTACCCAATGTCAGCAGGTCATAGTCCCATGTGTGAGTCTTCTTGGTCTGGGAGTCAAAACAGAAAGGACTCATGGGCATCCAGCTGAGAGGGGGAACCCACTGGCAGGCCATCCTGGAGGAGCGAGTACTGGAGAACAGCATATGGGAATTTGTTGCTGATAGCACCCTGTGTAGTAGGGGCATTTCGTGACTTTGGAGGTGTGGAACCAGGTGTCTCAGCTCTTGGAGCCCAGAGTCTAACTGAAAGGCTTCCCTTAATTTCTCTTCCTCAGACCTGTTTTAGTTTACTGAGTGATTGTGAAGTAAGCCTTACCTTTTCTTATTCACAACACTTTTAAAGTGACAGAATAACGCACAATCTGGTCCTACCTTGTCATGGTTGCTCTTACTATTACTTTGGCATTGGAATGGAACCCTGGGCTTTGTTTGCACTCACACTCCACTACCAGGCTGCACCCACCTTTCTTGATCCTTGGGGAAATGTTGAGCACTGGCTTCTCTTTGGACCATTTATCAATTTAATCCAAGTATCTGGGTGACTTTTGAGGAACTTGCATTGAATATGTTCGTGCCTCAGACTTTCTTCTCGCAGGAGAAATTAGAAGCATATCTTCTTTTTGAAAGCTTAAATGACTGTTTTCAGTGTCATTTTTTTTCTAATTCTTAATGTAAGCATGATGCCCATTCACTGTTAAACACTTGGAAAATACAGAATAGAGGTAAAAAGATACAATTTGCTCATCATCTTGTTGGCATTTTGATGATTTCCTTTTTTCCCGTGAATAGTATTTTACTCCACTGAGATGAATGACTCGTTTCTTGATGTTATAAAAGAAAAGCAATTATGTTCTACCTCTAGGTAGTAACACTGTGTAAACATTTTTAACACTAAGTCCAGCTAGATATCTAGCCCAAGTTGAAATTATGTCTCAACGAAATTTTTGTTGTTTTGCTTTCTCCTTAACACTTCCTTTTACCGCGGTTTTCTTCTTTGATTTTTTCCCCCGAGAATGTGCTAGCAGCGAAAGGGAGATGTTTACTAAACCAAATTAGGTCCTGATGGAATTTTTGGAATTTTCTTCCCCTGCTTAAAGAATCAGCCTTGGGAGGCCCTGCTCTGCCCCACAGGCTTCATGGGTGTGCACTGTGGCATCTGTGCTGGCTAGACAGGTGACCCCAGATGGCAGTCTAACCCCGCTGTGCCATAACCTCCAAATAAGTAAAACAGTATCTGTAGCAAGAAAATTAATACACAAATCAATGTTAGCCCTTAGTACCTTATTAAAATAAAAACAGGAGCCATAAGCTCAAGGGATGAAGCAGAAGTAGCAGAATGTATAATGATAAGAACAAAGCTACCTTTCCCCCCAATACTTATTAGTATAAAAATGTGATATGCAATGAGCAGTGGTTACATTGAGCTTGAAGATTTTGTGCAGATGTATATCACAACATTACAGTCCCTTCCCCTTCCCCTTATTGGCCCTCCTCATTCACCTCTCTCCGTTTCCACTATCATACCCATTTGGTTCTATAAAATGCCTATATCCTTGATTTCTCATATTAGAGAAACCGTGCGCTATCTTACCTTCTCAGTTTGACTCACGTCACTAAGCATGATGGTCTCAAATAATTTCTCAAAATTACCTGATGAGGAGGACACAGACAAGTGAATCTTCGCCTGACTCATGTTGAAACGTTAGGCACCGGCTTGTGTTTGGATCAGATGTAGTCAGTGTTCTGTTCTGTTAATGTTCATTCCTTTTTTGTTAATGAACTGACTGTCATACTTGGTCCATGAGTCTTCAACTGTGTAGCTGTTCCTCAACATTTTTAAAAGTATACTTACTCACTGCCTAAAATATGTCCCAGAATCTTGAATACTTATTATTTCAAGATGGAAATCTTTTAGTGGGAAAGGACATTATAGATAAGATCTGATGGAGAAACCAGATCATTTCTCATGGATACTACACTTGGCTGTATTGGGCAACTTTACAAGTGGAATTCAAAAACTAAATGCATACATGCATGTAGTTTTATGAGCTGGTGCTGGTCATTCTCATTTTTGCCTTGCTTTTATCCTACCACCTCTGTCACCTTCTCAACCAGTAGAGAAGTGTTAACCTTTCACTCAATCCAGTATTATACTTCTTTTTTTAATTTGTTAAGCCTGTGGTTATTCCTATTCTAAAATTATTACTAAAACAAATGTATTGTCTGTCACCATAAAGATAAATCTAAAATAAAGTGACATAGTCAAGATCAACCCTGATGATAAAGCTCCTGGGAAAGTAATGAGGTTCAACATCATGAATACGTTCAGTGCTGTGCTCAGAGATCATCCCATGGGTGAAACATAGTTAAATGGCTTTGTTTTGAGTCACTTCTAATCATTTTTTTTTCCCCTTCCTGTTACTAAAATCAGAGTGGAACTTTTGACTCAAGTAAAAGCTCTGAAAACCAGAACACCAGTTACTACATTTGAATTCTGAGATTCTCAGTAATTGTTGAAATATTGACCACTAAAAGGATCTGTAGAAGATTTTTAATAAGTGACAACAAAAGCCTTATTCTTCCCTATCAATGACTTTTGTAGTTGAATAAACTATTTTTAGGCAGGCAAGTTTTAGGTGGTTTATCTGGGTAGACTTGGCAGGAAACATCATTTCTTTTATCACCTAGCTAAATCTGTGGACAGAACATATCTAAAGATTAAGCAGGGCTAAGACATGTCTAAACATGGAGCCGAGAACTCTTAGAGAAAACTAATCCAAACTGCTAGGAAAGTTTGTTGCCTTTCACTTAGGATTCATAAGTTTCTTCTGAAACTGAGCTACCTTTCAGAATCCTAAAATTATATTTTTAGAATGAAATCAGGGCAGCTTTGAAGTTGTTCTACAGATGGGAATATCGCTTAAGCATGTGAAAAATTGCCATGCTAGTGTTGTTTCAGTCCAATTTTACATTTATTTAAAAAAAAAAACTTAAACTGCTGGCTTTCTCTTTGAAAAAGGACTACCACAGCATACTCAGTCCAGCAGAACCCTACCTATACCTGTTTCCTCAGTCTGACGCCTTTTCCTGTTTTTATAAATTTGATTTCCTTGTACTTTGTCCAGTGATTGGGGTCATTGCTTACTTTTTTCACCTTTGCTTTGTCTACATTTGTGGGCAATAGAGAAGAAGGTATTCTCCTGATGTCAGTTTTTAAGAACTGGAGAAGCTTTATGAAAATGTTCTTTCAGGCCAGTGAATGGTTACACCTTGTGCATAGTAGAAGATTGGATTTAACTTGAATATCATGTGTATTTTGTCTACCATCTATTCAGATGTGTTTTGTGAGAATTAATGAGGTGGTTATTATGTGAGCAGCTAAAAGAAAATGAGAAGAGTTAATGGAGGTTACCCTAAACCAAATAATGAGTTCCTGGATAATAGGCTTTTACATCAACTTTATAAAGGTATAGTTACTCAAGGTGAAATGTACTCATTTAGGAGTAGCCTTTCTTGAGTTTTACAGTTGCATGCATCTGTGTAACCAATACCAAAATCAAGATTAACTATTGCCAAAAAGTTCCCCTGGGATCCTTTGCAGTCACCGGTGATATATTTTTTACATTGTCAGACCTTCTGTATTCTTGTTTCTTCATGTGTTACTCTTATTCTGTCTCTACCGTCTTTCTCTTGGTGACATTTCCAGGGAGGTAAAAACCCTTTGATGCCTAGACCCAGTGCTTGTATAATTAAACTATATAGGATAAAGGATAATCTTCATGCACTTTAAGCTTACAGTGTAGTAGGAGAGAGGATAAGCAGATCCACAGTCCAAATCATTGAATTAAATGCATCCATCTTAAGAAGTGATAGGGCTTGCTGCAAACATCTGCTTGATTCTGTTAATTACATTGTCACAAGCTAGAACTAATTTGAGAAATTAAGTTTGAGTCAAGCATGAGGGAGATTCCAATGGAATGGAAAAGTGTAGATTGGTTGTGTTATATTTCCAGCATTTGGAAGCTTGGAGGAAAATCAAGAGGGGGGCCCCAGGGAGCCCATCAAGACAGAAGAGGCACAGAGGTCACCACCAGTGTGGCCGAGCTGCTTATTGATGCCAAAGCATGAAGGCCTGACTTAGGCAGAAGTACATGCGACTCCCTTACCACCTCACCTATTGCTGAGGGCAGCTGGACATAGGGGATTGGTCCTGCCTCAGCCTCCCTTCAGCAGAACCTTTCTGGTTCCTGCCTCGTCCTGGCTGTACCTGTCTCTGATCAGTCTCCTCTGCCACCAAGTGCCTTTGGTGTTCTTTGTCATCTTTGTTATGACTTACTGTTTCTCTCGGGTGTCACAGTGCTTGTAGCAAAAGCTTTCCTTTATGGCCATTTCAAGCTTCTTCTCCTGTTTATTACCATATTTTTACTGCATCTAAAATACCACTGTTCCTGAGAGACATGGATATGTAGGTACCATAAAAGAAAGAACTGTTGCCAGCTGAACTAGGAAGCGCAGTTTTCAGGTGACTCCCAGCGCTGAAATGTCTAAAGGTGGAAAAAGTCAGTACAGGTTGAATGTGCCGTATCACAAATTCTGGGGACCATAGGTGTTTCAGGTAATCAGGTTTTATTTTTTTTTCCAGAATTTGGGATATTTGTATATATACAGTAGGTGTCTTGGAGTGATAGCCAAATCTAAATGTGAAACTCACTGTTATGTGTACATGTTATACATATAGCCTGTAGGTAGTTTTGTTCAGTATTTTTAGTGCATCTACATTTTGACTGAGACTCCCATCACATGAGACTTGGTGTGGAATTTTCCACTTGTGGTATCATGCTGGCACTCAGAGAGTTTCGGATTGGGCTTGGAAATGGCCCAGAGGTAGAGCATGTGCTTTGTGTGCGCAAGGTCTTGGGTTGATCCCCGGTTTCCTTTACCCCTCCTACCCCCCAATTTTTTTTGGATTTTGGAGCATTTTATTCAGGCTTCAGATTGAGGGTACACATCCTGTCCTCTGAGTTTCCTCCTTGCTGATGAAGCCATTGAAGCCACCTTCCCAGCCCCTTTTGCTTTTGTTTTACCATCTCTCCTGCACTCCCATCCGGTGGACACCTCAATTCTTCACTTTACCTTCTTCTAAGAATAGATCCAGAAATGATGTGTAGGTGTACTTCTCGAGCTGAAGGTGTAGCTCACCAGTTGAGTATTTGTACTTATCTAGCCTGTCTTATTACCCTGTGGTTCTCAAACATTTTAAACAATGATCCCTTTGGATCATCTTAAAAATCTCATACACTCCTTAGAACTGGTGCTCTTACTCTGGGGAAAGAGAGGAGCTGCCCTAATTATAACTGAGGTGACACTGTCCTTTCAGGTAGCAGTGTAGGAGGTTTTTACTCTAAAATAGTATTTTTCTTGTTGGCCAACCTGATCACATTCATAAATGCATATTTATGCTATAGAAGAAAAAAATGATATATGTAGGGAGAAAGTTGCTAGCAAAAGCATCTTGGTTTTGAAGTTTGACAGTATTGTTTCTAATTATAATGTTAAATGTAGTCTACAAACATAAGTTCCTGGAGACAGACCCATTAGTGTTTTCAGTCAAAGCAAGACCCAAAAATATTTCCCATGGTTCCCCACTCTCAAGAATGTTTTCTTTTTTAATTTCAAAAGAGAGATTTTTCCCACTGACTCATACCCTTTTCTTATGTTTTTACCTTAGTGTCAACTTTCAACTTCTAAAGTTTCTCCACTGGTTGAGATACCCCATTTTGAATCTCATTCAAAATGAATGCATAATACAACTTTTTGTAGACTTCAGCCACCTTTTAGGGAAAGGTGATGGGACCTGAGAACTTCGAGATGAATGAGGAAACCCTACCATTAGATGTCTTTGACAAACTCTCATGTTTTCAGGTTAATGTGAGGTTCAATAAATATGATTAAAAGTTAGGGAGGGTAGGGGGAGCGGGAAAGCCCTTGTCACTTTGACGAGAAACGTATGTGCACAAAATGCTCAACTCCATTGTAAACCTTAAATTTTGCACTTGTACGTATCAATAAAATGGGGGGGGGAGGGGAGTTACTGGGCTGGGAGTGTATCTCAGTTGTTAAGTGCTAGCAAACACAAAGCCCTGGGTTCGATTCCCCAGCATCACATTATCCAGACATGATGGTGCACACTGGTAATCCCAGCATTTGGGAGTCTGGGGCAGGAGGATTGCTGTGTGTTCAAGGCCAGCCAAGGAAACATAGTGATTTCAGGACCAGCCTGGGCTACAGAGCAAGAACCTGTCTCAAAAAAAAAAAAAGAAAAGAAAAGAAAAAAGAAAAAGAAAGAAAGAAAAAAAAGAAAAGAAAGAAAGAAAAAGATTTGTCCTGTGTCAAGACAAGTCCTTTCTGCTGTTGATAGGGAAGGTATTGAAACCGTATTGTTTATACTGACTGCCTGTTTCTACTCAGTATATTTTTCTAAAAATAGATTCTTTCCTTTCCTTCTTTCCAACTCTAGACTTGTATGTGTTCATACAGAGAAACATCTGGTATTCTGAGAATTTTATTTATGGTGGCAACTGAATATTTTATAAAACTTTTTGTATTGTAGTTCACAAGCATAATGTAGCACAGTTAATAAAGAGTTTCCGAATGTCCATAAAATGCAGGATTTTGTATGGGCATGGCTGATTTTCTAAGCACGTTCTATAAATATGAATGAGAATGTCCCTAAAAGCTCTCACGAAGCCTCAGGCATCTTGTCAGTGCTTCTTGTCATTGTCTGTATAGCAAAAAGCCTTACAGAAAACACTGAGTGTGTGAGGTGGATGGAACTTCTTGTGAGGTAGATGGAACTTCTTGTATAGTAGTAACCGTCCTAGGGCTTACAGGCATACTAATGTTTTGTTTAGGGTTGAGGGTGTAGCTCAGTGAATAAAGAGCTTACCTAGGAAATGGTGGTGCACAACTGTAATCCCGGAACTGGGAAGGCTAAAGCAGTAGGATTGCTGTGGGTTGGAGGCCAGCCGGGGCTACGTAGTGAGTTCAGTATCAGCCTGAACCACAGAGTGATACCTTGTTTCAAAAAAAAATTTTTTTTTATTTAGAAATAAGTGACAAAAACGTTAGCACGGCTCACATAATATTATAATTGGATTTTTATGTATAATAATAAGTAATAGCTGAAAACCAGTTTAGTGTTTGGATGAATTAAAAACTTAGACAATAGATTAGGTAGAAAAAAATGAAATTAAATTATAAAAATAAATCATAGCCATATCACATATACTTTGAAAGTGAAACTAAAAGAATTAAATAAAATTGAAGGGTTTAAAATACAAAAGGATTGTTGATAGAAAAAAGAAAATTGCTGTTAGAATAAATACCCAGTGTTGTAGTCTTTGCCTTTTACCATTGAAGTAACAGCTGTACTACATTTATAGAACAGTTTTACTATTTATAGCTTGTGAAGTAATGTTATAAGTAACAAAATATGTATTTGGATATTTATAGACATTTAACCATTTCATATACTCAGAAATCTGATGTATCTAGTTTTACTAGATGTGTCATTAGGGTTGTGTGCTTTCCAAAATACTCTATGCAAATATGGATATTCTTTAGAAATGATTTTCAAAAGCGTTTCTGTGCTGCTTCTGTGAGGGATGGAAAGACCGGAGCAAAAATTTCAGACATGTTTTTGTAAGATCCTTCAGTCTCTTTTGAGGAATTTGAGTTGATTTGGTGATGCTGGAGAGGGCGTAGATGAGAACAGTGTCACCGAAGATTGTTCTTTGGTTGAATCCCTCCGTGGGCTGCGGTGGACGTAGCTGTCTGGGGAAGCCTGGTGGCATGTGAAGCCAGTGTCTGTGCTGTGGAGAGCTTTCTATTTCTGTGTCAGATTATCAAACAGAACAAGGCTGCTTCCGTAGTGGGGTTTGGCAGCAGCTTTTAGAGATATTTCACCACTGGAAATGTTTCTGGGAAAAGCCTGGTGGAGATCTCGGGTACTTTTAAAAAGCTTTTTGAGAAAGCGGGTAAAGCCATTGTGATGTTTAAACTTCTTGACAACGTGAAGGAAAAAAGAAACCAAGCAATGTTATACATATATTCGTGTGTACCTCATATATGTTCTGTCCTTAAATGTGATAAACCTACTGCTAGCTTCACTGCTGTATTTAGGCATACCCTGATTCCAGGATTTGATGGTAAGTTCTTGCATATTGAGATCCTGCCTCAGATTTCCTATTTCCACCACCTTGCCTTGCTCTTACAATACTAGGTGCATAGTAGAGTATAAGACTTTTTGGTACTTAATTTGAAGAGTGAGGACCACAGACAGGTGCACTTAGCTGCATGGATGATATTCTTTGGAAAAGTGCATCACTTGATTTTTCTGGCCCTTCTTCACAACAGACCTATTTTTAAGGGTAGTTAATATAAGTGATGATTAATGACAGATAGTCAGAGCTTCAGTCTCAGCTTTTCTGCATATTACTAACTCTGGACAAGCTAGCTCTCCTCTCAAGGCCTCAGGTTTCTTGTTTGTAAATAAGAGTGCTAATTTTTGAGGATGTAAGGGTTAAAGGGGCTAATGATTGAGTGCTTGGAAGAAAGCCTGTCTTTGGAACCTAATCCAGCTTGCCTTGCTTGCTGTCTGCTTGCAGACTGCAAAGACTGTAAAATTTAAAGTAATGTTAATAGATTTTTAAGAATCTGTGTTTATGATCTGGGAAATATTGCACTCTGACCGCAAGGACAATAATCATGATCTGTGGGATTATCTTTAAATATAAAAGACAATAGTTGATGTCATGAATGAATGTGTTTGCATTTTGGCAACTACGAGGATGTCTGTGTTAGTCAGCATTGTCTACCTGGCACCAGCAACTTAAAGGAGTTTATTTTGGCTCACGGTTTCAGAGGTTTCACAGGTTGACTCGCTCGCTCCAAAGCAGGAACATCGTCGTAGAAGGGCCTGGTGGAGGAACGCTGCCCATCTCATGACATCTGGAAGGCAGAGAGCAGAACAGGAGCCTAGAGGAAGGGACTAGGGCCTAGATACAGTCCATAGGGTCACACTCCCAATGACCTACCCAGACACACCCAGAAACATGTTTTACTGATCGAGGCTCAGTGGTTAGTGTACTTGCCTATCAAGCACAAGGCTTGGCTATGATTCCCCAGCACCACGTAAGCTGGTTGTAGTGGCACACACCTATAATCCCAGCACTCTTGAGGCTGAAGCAGGAGGGTTGTGCTGGCTTGACGCAAGCCAGGGCTACATAGTTAAGTCAGGACCAGCAGTGTGAGACTACAGAAGTGAGACCCTGTCTCAAAACAAAGCAAACATCAAACCACCTACAAATCTCCTAGGCGCCTGTCACCCCAATCAGTTTGACAATCACAGTTGTCACAATGCATAAGCACCACACTAGCATGTGTTAACTGTATAAATCCGTGTGAGGAAACAATTCTTGGACTGGTACAACCTAATTCTGAGACTTCACAAGGAATTGTAATGGGGAATTGCCAGATTATTCTGTTAGCACATGGTTTATTGGGTTTAATAAACCCTGTGTTTTTTTTCTTTTTCCAGCTGTTCTCTTATCCATATAGCTGAATCATTAAGATTAGTTTCATTGATGTGCTGAAATAAGATGAATTTTTGACTCGCAAGTGGTTATTTTTTGTATTAAATATGGTGAATGTGTATTATTGTATGCACTCAAGAAAAGCACTTGACTTATTAAAGTATATTTGTGGAAATTACTGGGAAGATTTTACTTAAAGTGTGTGTAATTTGGCCTCAAAACCATATTGGGGTGTGAGCGAAAAAAGACCCCATGCAACCTGGCCCTACCAGTTACTCATCTGACTGCTTCAGAAATGAAAGCAGAATATCCAAGGAATGTACTAGTAGAACAGATTTGTTGTTGTTGTTAAGTTAAAATAAAAATAGGTAGAAACCCAGGTTTTTGTTCTAGTCCTGACTCAGCCAGTAAGAGAGATCCTAGGTAAGTCACTTTCCCACACATGGAAGCCAGTCTGTGGCTTCCATATACTGTACCTGCCTTGGAGGTTGGAGCAGGTCACGTCTGAGACCTCTTCCAACGGTCATGCAGAGAAGTGGGTGTTTGGCAAAGGGTTACCAGCAGTGCAGCTCCTTGGTGGTAGTTGGGCATCCTGAAGTGGGTTAGTCACCCACCCACTTATTTTATACAGTGAAAGTCTTTTAAGATATTTGAAATTATGAAGAATTTTTACAAGTCTTTCAGTAGTTAGATGCTTTTCTAGGCAGGTGGTTGTGCCTTAAGTATCTTTAAGTATTTTTTGATGTTTATTTGCATATTTTAGACCCAGTTAAAAGTATATTTGAGATTGCTAGACAAACTCCTAAAACAGAAGGATAGTTATTGCTTTGTAATTTTGTCAGATTTTCAACTGGTGAATAAACAATGCTTTTGTCAGAGTTCTGTGGGGCACTCAGCCAGCAAATAAGGATGAGAAAGGAATGTGGGTTTCTCTACATGTCCTGCTATCTATTGGTCTTACGGAGTGTGAAAAGGTAAATTTAACCAGGGAAACCCATAATCACAGTGCTCTATTTGATAATCCATTAATAAATCATTTTAGTAGTTATACTTTTAATCTTCGTACTTCTAATCAAATATGAAGTTTGCACTCAGATTTGCCCAAATCCCCTCTCCTTTGTTACCCCTGAATCATCTCTTCTTTACTTACAGAGAGGAAGGAAAGAAAGGTAATTTTGCATTTATGGAGATCAACAGAAAAGATCCAATACTCCACACTCTGAGACCCTGCCAGATACAGTTTACATTTGAACAAGGTTTACAGAAGAACAAGGATTAAGTTAAACAATTGGAGCGGTATGCTACAGACTATATCCTAGGAGAACTATTTGGGTCACTAGTTTTTGTTTTCAACAGACTCTTGCATTGTAAATGCTCAGTAAATTGGTGGTAATTAATAATTGTCTTAGTGCAAGTCTTTGTTTAAGAAGGGAGCTACCTCAAATAAGTTTGTGGCTTCATTTTGTAGAAATACATTAGTCGATGAATTTTATGAATGTAAAAATTCTTCTCATTATTACTTTCAAAATATCAGTAGTGCAGTTGTCATCTCTTAACTGTGATTAATTTTGGCCTGTTAATTTTCCACTGTTTAGACATAAAAGCTTGAGCTGGCACTTTTTTATCTTATGTACAATATCATGGTGATCTGTGTAGTACAGAGCATTTTATGGGATCAGTGAACCCCCCAAATTAAATATAAATGATGTGTTTGTGCCTTAATGTGGCACTTCCCAAAGGTGAAAGTTTATGTCTGTAGGTGAAATTTCAAAGGTTTCCCCACTGTAGAAAATCAAGAACACTGCTATCAAGTATATTTTACGGTTGTATTTGGAAGTGTACTTTGCTTTTCTTATTCCAGCTGTCCTCTTGATTCCCTTCCGTAGAAGACTTTCATTGACAAGAAAGTACATTTAGAGACCTATATCCACTGAAGGTCTCTAGCCTGTCACAGTTCTTTATATCAGAATTTTGAAATGTATGAGTAGCTGCCTTTTATATCTTTAATCACTTAGTAGCCAGAATTAAAATGTTGTGGGTGGCTTTAATTCATAGTGGGAAGGCCTTTGTGGTTACTGTAATAAATATTAAGCAGAGTTTCCCCTCAAAGCCATTGGTCACATGGTTTGTCTCACTAGTAATTAACTTATCGGTGAGCTATGGTACACTCTGGTGACTTTTTTCTAGAAGATTTATACTAATGACAAAGCAGGGCATCGTAAATTTTCCCATGCAAAGCACACTTCTGACCCAGAGGAGACTAATGCAGAGATCTAATGAGCCGTGATGCGTGGTGCAGGCGAGTTCCAGCATCTTTGAGATATTGCACAGTCGCCTCTCTTTGGCTCTTGTTTTCTCTCATGTCCTGTTGGATGTTGCACATGTGACTGATACATTCATGTAGAATGTCATGTAAAGAAAGCAAAAGGCTGTTTGTCATTAGTTGGAAAGCATCTCTCTGACTTGGGCTTGACTTTCCGAGAACTGAGCGTTCACCTGCTCTTGCGCAGTCCTTCTGTGTGTGAAAGGAGTAAAGACAGTCAATGCTGTGCCAAGTATGGGAACTAAAATACTTCCCTTCGCTACTCACACAGCGTAATTTGTTTTGCTGTAGCAAACCCACAGTGCTGAGAGAGGGAATTGATATCTGTCATTTTTTTCTTTTTCCTGAAGATGAGAGACATTTGATTTTATTCTCCAGAGAAAGCAGATTTTTGATTCTGGAGTACATGAACCCACAGTGCCTGTCCACCACGGCACCATTACTTTTAGGGCTATCTGAAGCCGTTTGACTACTTGATGACAATTTTAGCCTTGGGTACTTTAATAATGACTTTTACTATTCCCATTGCTTTCCATTATACTTTAATAAAACTTACCCACTTTTAGGTAAACAGTTTGGTAAACATTGGTAAAAAAATAAAAGTATGTAGAGTTAAGCAAATGCCTCTGCAGTCAACCTTGTTTTAGAAATTCATTTTTCTATGTTGACTCAGGTAGTGGTGTTATTCACTTCTATTGTTGTGTGGTATTCCATGACATGGGTGTCCAGCGGGCTGTCCTTTCATTGTTGATAGTCAGATCTGGGCTTTTAGGAATAATACTGCTATCTGTGAACTTTGGGATTGCTGGATTTTAGGGTATGTGCATGTCAAACCTTACTATGTATAATCAAACTTTTCCTAAATGGTTAAATTACCACTAGTAGTAATTTACCAATTTGGAGCATGTGATAATTTCTCGTTGGACTTTTAATTTCTGTTTCTCTCATAAGTAGTAAGAGTAAATATTTGTAATATTTTTATTGGTCATTTTAAAACTTCTTTTGTAAAATGCCTGTTCTTTTTGGCTGTTCTGCTCACTTTTTGTCCTTTCCTAATTAATTCTTAGGGTTTATTAACATTGTTCATATTAATATTTTGTCCTATGCAAATATCTTTTCTAAGTGTTTTCTTTTTTCTTGGTTTTACTTTTTTAAATTATCACAAGTTCTAGTTTTAAAATTATTAATGTTTATCCTGTGCCTTTAAGGCTTCCTTTAACAATAAAAATTTATATAAAAAAGAAGTCTTTTAAAAGTTCTCATACATCCTTTGTAAGATTTATAACTAAGTACTTTTTTATTGATATTTTGAATTTTTCTGTGGAAGTATAATGTATGAATTGTTAATTTTTTGGGAAGCATATTTGTATTTCTCTCTCTCTGTATGCATTTTGCTAAAGTATATGCATAGATGTATATGTACAAGTGTGTACCTTGCTGAATTTTCAGCCTAAACACCAGATCTCAGGTAAATAAGTAAAACATTAGCAGGTCCCTAGGACCTTCCTCCTTGCTTTTCCTGTTGCTGCCACCCCCTTCCCCCAAGGCCACCACTACCTTGAGTTCAGAAGCTGTGGTCTTGCTTGGCCCATTTTGATGCTATGTATAAATAAATGATATCTTAGCGTAGGTGCTCTTCTTTATGTAGCTTCATCGTCTCCAGGATCTGCCGTTAACTAGTTGTAGCTGTAGCGTGTTCATTCCTGTTGCTCTGCGGTATCCAGGTGCACAAATATACCATAACTGGTTCTCTTAAGTTGCATTTTTTGCATCTCCTTTTGTTGTTTTTGTAGCTTAGAAGTATTGTTGACTTTTATAGTAAGTATGTACTGATCTTACAGGGAGTAACTGCTGAATTTTAATTCGTATCTCTTTTGGTAGATTGCTTTGGGGTTTCTTTATAGATACTTTTGTAATGATGGTCTCCCCCATGTTTGTATTTTTAATTTCTTTTGATTGAGAAATAAATATGCAAACATCAGGTCATGTATATTTTGTAGATGAGGTAGTTTTCTTTTGACTTTGACAGTGAAATTGAGCTGGAATTTCCAGTGTGAGTGAGTGAGTGTGTGTGCGTGCGTGTGTGTGTGTGTTTCTTTTATGCCTTTGGGATTCTGTAGCATCCTAGTGCCTGTGTGGTTTTGACAGGGAGCTAATTAGGGGGGGAAGGAGCAGAGGTGGCAGCTACTTTGTTCTTGGCTTCCTGTTCAGATATGTGCTGATGAGTCTTTTCCTTGAGGTATAGACAAGTTGTCACACTGGTGTTCTCTTTCTTGGTTTGTCAGTACACCTGGATGTCCATGAGATGATAGGAGCTGGTGACTTGTGTTCTAGTCTGTGTACTGGTTACTTGAATGAAGATGAATTTGGGGCATTCTGAATCCAGAGGGCTGATGTAAGTTCCACTGTCCTGGGTTTGCATCTGCAAGGACAGTAGCAGGCATGGGGTAGTGAAACTCCTGGAAGGCAGAGTGAGGCTTTCCAAGAAAGTTAGACTTACAAAATATATTCTTTCTTAAACTATGAGTGTTTTCTTAAAGGGTGGTGGTGGTAAAGTCAGTAAGGTTCACATATCAAATATAAAAAGGGATTTATTTTATTTGTTTACTTATTTTTTTGTGTGTAGGCTGAGGATCAAACCCAGACACTCATACATACTAGGCAAGCTCTTTACCACTGAGCTACATCCTCAGCCTTCAACCAGGAATTTTTATACTTATAAAGTAGAACCAGATTGATTACCTTATTTAGTAACATAGTTGTAGTCTGAGAGGCCCGGTAATGAGAAAAATTGCTAATAAATATGTGATCATTAGAAAACTCTGTATTTCCAGCTCAGCATTCTTTTCTCTTTGGGTTAGATAAATACAGGAAAGCTGTAAGCATCAGCTTAGTGCCAGGGACTACTTAACTCACCTCCGTCTGTGCAGTTGACTAATTGCCACTCTCTATTCTTTCTTTGACATGATCATCTGTTGCTTACAGTGGTCCGGTGTTCCTGGATTTCCCAGTTGGGAGTTCAGTTACTTTGACACCTTCTTCTTGAGTCGTAATTACCAAGAATCATTGGTTTTTGTCCTTAATGTAATGAAATTTAAGTAAACATAATGTATATTGATGAAATAGGAACACAGAAAAATGTGCTTTCTATGCAAAGAAGAATCAGTGAAAGTAAATTCTCAGTTGTAGTGCCCAGATCCAGCATCTCCGTTTTTCTGAAACTTGTTAAAATGCAAAGTGTTGGGATCAATCCTAGCTTTACAGAACCCAGCAGGTGGCTGTGAAGTGGACTGGCAGTTAAGAACTACTGCCTTAAGAATATTGCTGTTGAGTTCACTACGGAGGGAGGAGATTAAAAAAGATGTGAGGGGCCTTCTGCCTTCAGATAGTTTTGAACTGAGTTCTTGATCTTCTTTAAAGAAACATCAACTAAACTTTGTTTTTGTCCACCTGAGTGTAAGTTACATAGAAAACCAACCAGAACTCTGGTTCAGCAGACCATGGCCTTTGTCTCAATCTGAAGATTGGTGAATTGACTTTTATATGATTTATATTAACATAAAAATATTTAAAAGCACAAGTACCAGTTTTTACTATTCTTCTCTGTTTTACTCTACTCTTTTAATTTACTCTGCAGCTGCCAGGGAAGAAAGATTTTGACAGATTTTATTTTTTTCTGAGGTTCAAACCTAAGCTTCATGCACAGTAGGGAACTGCGCTACTACCAAGCTATATCTCCTGCCCAGCTTGGCTGTGCTTGATAACTCATAATCCTTATAACCAGGGCCAGTAGTAATGTAATATATCCCGTAGGCGCTGGTCAGCAGGACCAGCTGTGAAATATATGATGTAGTTGAATTGTTGACACAACTGTATGAGATACATACCTGCTGAGTATGATGGTGCATGCTGTAACCCTAGCATTCTAGAAGGCCAAGGCAGGAGGATTGTGAGTGCCCACCGTGGGCAACTTAGTGACATGGCATAATCTTTTCTCAAAATAAAGAGGGCTGGAAATGTAGCTCAATGGGAAAACTCTGGGTTCAACCCCCTGCCCCCAGTACTGCCTATACAGGAAAAGATACACTGCCAGCTTAGAATTGGTAGGTCTACGTTTTAGAGATTATGCAGCTAATTAAATGACAGTACCAAAGTCTAAATTCAGGAAGGCTTCAGAAGTTTTGATGTGACATCGTCCAAATGCCATCGAACAGAATTGCCTGTGTTGACTTAGAGTATGTTGCCTCATTGAGTATATGCACAGAGAAGCTGGTCGTTTGGTAGTTAGGGTGAGATATTTTCATACTCCGTGGGCTCTCCCATGACTTAGCAGTTCTCATGATAATGCTAACAGTGGACGGGATGGACGGCCCTTCCTTTTCTGAGTCATAAGTATGGTGAGTTTCTGACCTGTTTCACTCTGAATGGAGAACCAGAGCAAAAGGCAAATGTGTTAGTTTGCTAGGACTCACCTGACAGGACTACAGCGTGGGGTGCTTGAATAAGAAAACTCTGCCTTTTCACAGTCCCAGAGGCTAGAACTTTGAGACCAAGATACTGACAAAATTGGTTTCTTCTGAGGTGTCTCTTTTTGCAGCCTTTGTCCTGTCTCCCCATGGTACTCCTGTTTGTTTCTGTGAGCTCAGGCCTTTGCACTGAGTTACTTCTCCTCTGCCTCATCTCTTAATTTTTTGGTACTGAGGATGCTACATTCCCCAGTATCCCCTTGCCTTTTGTTTTGAGATAGAGTCTCTGTGAGTTACTAAACTGTCCCGGCTGGGCTTGAATTAATTACCCTGCTATCTCAGCTGCCCAGAGCACTGAGATTACAGGTGTGCGCCCTACACCAGGCTCTAGACTCCTCAAAGGATAGAGGTCATAATGGAGCATGACCTACCACAACGATATCATTTGACTTCACAGCCTCTTTAAAGACCGCATCTCCATAAATAGTCACGTTCTTAGGACATGAGGGTGAGGACTTCATCAGTAACGGAGATGGGCACACAGTTCAAACAGCTACAGTGCTTTTACATATCTGCAGCTTCTCGTGAAGGTCAAGATCTTTGATTGGAAATTTGCATAGTCTTTCACTTTCTTTCATATAATTGGGCCAGAGTTCATAAATTCAGGCTATGTAAAATACAGCAAAAAAGAACCAGTTTCTTAATGGGTCTAGAAAGGTAATATATTTGGGTGGTGGAGTGGTTTTCATCCTTGAAACACCAATTAAAATTTCTCCAATGATTTAGAATTACATATGTTAATTCCTAACTAATTAAAAAGTTTGTTGTAAAAAACTGCTAGCTACAGAAATTCTTGTTAGGGGAATAAAAGTATGTGGTGCTTGAAATGCAAATAGGCTTGTTGTTTTATATTATGTTATGTTATGTTATGTTATCTTACATTATGTTATGTTGTGTTATAGTTGAAGGCTGTTGAGCTCTATTTCTCATGTATCCACCATAAGGCCTGTGCTGGGAAGCCCCTTGTGCTATGTCAGATGCGGGGGGGGGGGGGGGGGGCTCGTCTGTCCTAACTCTGCCATTGTATCTCCGGAGAAGGAAACAAAGATTTGAAGGACACCGTCTACTCCATGTATGGTTGATCTTTGACCCTGCTCAGATCACATCTGGAGATTCTCAGAATTTTTCTCCTGCATGCCCAGTCAGTTAAAGTGATGCTTTGTCCATAGTAAATAATTTTCATGCTCTAACCTGGCATGTTCAATATGAGGTCCGTGGCTGGTAATGTAGATTAAGGCTATTATGTGATTATTATATACGCATAAATTTGCTTATTTATTTCGTGTGAGTCTTAATACTGAGTTACATTCCCAGCCCATTTTTGATTTTTGATTTTGAGAGAGGGTTTCACTAAGTCACGAAGTTGCCCATGCTGGGCTAGAGCAAGAAATCCTCCTGCTTTAGCCTCCCAGAGTGCTGGGATCATAGGCCTGGCTGTATTTTATATTATTATTATTTTTTTTTTTTGGTGTTCTTAATCCAGTAAATCCTATGTCACATTCCAATATAGTAAAAATGGTTGAGTTCAGTGACAGTAAGAGTGTTGAACTGAAATGGCATTGAGGAGCTATTATAAATAAAAATGAATCCAATGGAACATATTTCTCTGTTGTACTGCAATGGTGTGTATCATCACTGTATTGCTAAATATTGGATTTCAGATGTGCCAAAGCATCTGTTACTAAGCTGTGCCCCAGAATGTCTTCTGTCTTCCTTTTAAAAAATGTTACGTGTAGGTGTCTTCTGTTGGCTTAGTGTTGTTAATATGTAGCAAATGCATTGGGCGAGGGGACAGAGAGAGCATAGGAAAGCATGCTAGAACACCTGAAAGGTCTTCCAGGGCTCCAGTTTGTTTCTGTATACTTTTATTCAGTTGGAACAAATAATGGCAATCTTTAAAAAATGGAATTGCTGCCGGTTTGCTTATATAGCAGTTGTGTATGAATCGGAGTTCATGCCTTTACCACTCTGGGGTTTTGAACATGTACATCTGTAAAACTTCATGAGATTGGTTGACTAAATTGAGCTGGTTTTATAGGATGAGTAAATAAAAATTAACAATATATCACACACAGCAATAATACTTTTCCTTGGTTGGGTATAGAGGCATGATATTTGCTTTCAGTATCAAGTTGATGATTTAAGGAAAGTCTCTGCATATTGCAGGAGAATGGAAGGAAGAAGAAACAATTTTAAGTCCGTGGACTTTGTCGACACTCAGAAAATAGGTACGAGTTTCCGACATCTCAGTGAGATTGAGTTTCCAGTTTTCTAGAATGATGAGTTAAAGTGAATGCTTTCTTCTTCTTTGAGTGAAATTTGCTTTAAAAAAGCATTTGTTTCAAGACTGCTGTATTATAATGGGCTCATTTCATTAGGTGAGAGAGAAGATGGGAAAATCATCGTGTCTTTTTGGATCTTTCATGATTTCTTCTGCTTGGAGCAGTCTCCAGCCCTCCAAACCCCAAGAATTCTTCATTCTATTCTTATGGTATTCTTTCCGTTTGATGCTTTTTTAAAAAGAAAATCATTTTTGTACACTTGTTTAACACTATTTCATCCTTTTATTCATTCATTTCAGAGCTCCTCACTGCCTTTATGGAGCACGTATGTATTAGGCACTATGGTTTCTAATTGTGGTGTACTCTTGACAACAGGATAGATTGCCTTAGATCCTTCTTTTACACAGTGGGTAGAGGACAGCGATGCTCAATGTGCAGATGCTCATCTCTAGAATTCTAAGTGTCACCTATCAGAGGACTCAGTAAATAACTCCAATGCCAAATTTTTAGAGCCATCTTTGTGTACCATAACTGCACAGTCATATTTTCCAAGCAGCATTGAGATTACTTTGTCTTCAGGAATATGGAATAAACTCTTAGAAGTTCAGTATAGTTACAAGAAAAAAACGTGTATAAAAACTAAGGACTAAAACAATTTGAAATGACTGCCAAGGCCAGTGCTATGTCGAAGATTTAATCTGTATTGAGAGTATCCCGTCCCTTGGACATAGGACCACCCAGCAAGATCACTGTTGGAACTACCAGAGAGTTCCTGTTGCAGTTCTCTACATTGCATTACTGTTGGCTCATCCTAAATCATACTCCTTTTTCTTTTTACCCAACACACCTTCTGGCTGTTTCCCTGCCCCTTTGCCCCCCTGAGAGAGTATAGACCATTTACATGTAGCACGTAAGTTTACTTCATAGAAATCTGATTATGTTGTTGAATGTGGTGGCACAGACTCAGAAAGGTGGGGCAGGAGAATCATGAATTTGAGGCCACCCTGGGCAACATAGCTACTTTGAGGCCAGCCTGAACTACATAGCAAGGCCCTATTTCAAAAGAAAAAAAAAAAAAGTCAGATCCAATTATGCCTGTCTAACATGGATGGTACATTTTATTTAAAATAACATTTGTACTCATTATGTTACTTGTGAATACAGCCATTGATTTTGTTGCATGGCTGACCATCCGGCTGTGTGTTTACTTCTCTGGGCCTCATCTGTGAACTAGGGTAGGAATAGCCACATGATAGGATTACTGTGATTAAGTGAAGCAGTATGTGTACAGTAGCTGGCACCAGCCTGGCCCGTGATGGCTGCAACTCAACTCCCCTACCACGTTTCCTTACTGACAGTTTTGCTTTGAGATCTGATGTGACCAGGACACCCACATTGAACGCCTTAAAGCTGGGAGTCATGTTTGTGCATATCTGTATGTCACAGAGAGGTCTTGGACAGACGGGCAGAAAGCTTACTGAATGTTTTAACACAACGAAGAGAGGCTCAGCCCTCTCTCTTTGAGCAAACTGCTCTTATGTTGTCAAATTACATTGACTTTTACAGAAGAGATTTGAAATTATTAATTACTCATATTGCTTGAAATGGTCATTATAGGTCTTTTTAATGTTATCACTGGGTCAGAATTCTTAATTTACAAAATAAAAACCTCTGTCCATTCAGTCTTAAGATAGAGATAATGCCTATGAAGTAGGAGATACTGTGGTAACTGTCAAAAATCCACAAACATAAAAGGTTGGTATTTTGACTGTCTTAGGCATTCAGAACAACATTTGAGCTGTTTTATGTATGTGACATTATTCTTATTTTAAACCTGGGTTATATAGTAGTAAATTACCATTATATTAAATTTTTGCAGTAGAGAGGAAAATTGCCTTTTTTTTTTTTAGCTCATGAGGTAAACCCAAATGTCTCTGTCAGCAGATAGAAATATTTATTTGTGTATATATGAATGTCACTGTGAAAGGATTAAAGCCAATTAAACCATCAGGATTTTGTTTTAAGTCAGTAACTTGGCTGGAAATGAGAAATTTATCTTTCAAAAATGATACATATATATTAATAACTATAAATTCTTCTATAATTAGTCAGTGTGGTATAAATTGCCTTTTGGATTTTGAAAGTACGCACTGTATATAAATACAGGACTGTAAATTTTTTTAAGCTTTTGTTTTCCCACCTTGGATGATCAATTTGGCTTGCTCTCCATAGTTACTAAAGGTTGTAAATTGAGGAGAGCCAATGTGACATCATCTAACACAAGGAGTTGGGCATTCCTGGGTCATAACCTGCCTCAGAAACACACACAGGCTTCTTGGAGTCTTGGGTGTTTAGCGCTGAAAGACATCAGTAGAGACTTCACTTCTTGCCTGGAATCCGGGCAGGGCTAGGCACACTGCTTCTAGATTTCTCTCAGCTCATACCTTCATCTCTTTACTACTGTCTTTATAATCCCCAGCCTTAACAAGCTAGATAGATGGGAAATTTATGTTAAAGGCAGATAACACTGTTCAGCCAGTGTGTGATTCGGACTGACATCTGGGGTCTGCTCCAACCCAGTCATGACCCCGGAGGCATCCACAGCCCTATGGCTACAGTTCACCCTCTCCAGAAGCTAGCAAGTTCTAAATGTGGACTCAGAAGTGATTTTTGGCCAAAATAAGAACAGGGGAGGCAGACTTTCAGTGAATTCAACGTCAACACAGGATACCGGTAGCACTGAGCCAGACAGCTGCGTGGAGCCCTCTACCCTGATAGACTGGCTTGCCTAGGGATGCAGGGAAAGGACTCTCACACCTGCCTAGAGAAAAGTAGTCCAGAGGTGCTGAAACACAAGTCATCCTTCTGGAGGGTTTTTGTTGTGAATGTGATTTAGTTTTTTAATGGGAAAATCTGAAAATCAGTGTAAAGTTATTTTTATTACTTTTAAGTTTTTACTTAATATGTGCTCATTTCTAAAAATTTAAGGGATTCAGAATAAAGCCAGTTATAATCATATGGGTTCCTGCTGACCAGAGAAAGCACCATTTGCATGCGGTGTTTCTCTTTGCAGTATGATAGCTGTGCACACATGGCAGTTGTTTCTGAAGGAACTGGAGGTGATGGTCTTCACTGGGCGGCGCTGTCAGTGCAGGTGAGGAAGAGCAGTATTTGAATGAAAAGATGGATCTGTGTGTCACTTCACCCATTTTCTTTTACACAGAGGGAGCTGAATTTTGAGAGAATTGAAATCTTCTCTCCTTTTTTATTTATTTGTTTATTTTTGTGAAACTAGAGATCGAGCCCAGGGCCTTCATGCTAGCTATATCCCCATCCCATTTTATATTTATTTATTAGATGGTCTCACTGTGAAGGCCCAGCTGGTCCTGAACTCACTGTGTGGCCCAGACCAGCCTCAAACACATGGCAGTCTTCCTACACAACTTCCTGAGTGCCAGGATTACAGGCCTGTACCACCACACCCAGCTAATCTTTATGTAGTACTGGAAAATTGTACCCAGGGCCCTGAGTATGCTAGGAAAGTGCTCTAACCCCTGGGCTGTACCCTCAGATCCCTTTTTTTTTTTTTTTTTTTTTTTTGGTTTTAAGACAGGGCGAGGCAAGTCACTAATTACTCAGGCTGGACTTGGCATGCAGTCCTGCTGCCTCATCCTTCCAGAGTGCTGGCATTGCAGGCCTGCCCCACCTGACAAGCTCTCCTTTTTATGAGGGTTGGTGCTGGGTGTTGCTGAGACCTGCTAGGGAGGGTTTTCTACAAGGGCTGCAAATTAGAGAAGGTCCAGAATTCCCTCTGAAAATTTGATAATTGGTTCTACTGAAACCAATTAGATGAGCAGGAGAAAAGCCAAACAAGTTTATTAATGTACACAAATGCCGTATAAAGTATGAAGCTCAATAAAGGACAGATCGTTGTGGCTTAAATACCCTTCTCATAAGGGAGAGGGGAGTAGTGGCTGTAGGTCGTGGGAGGAGGTAATGATTTTAGGGGAAATGAATGAGACTGAGAATGGACACTGGGCTGGGTGGGGGGACAACGCTCCTATGGACTCCAGGTGTGGTGTTTGGTATTCTCTTTCTCCAGCACAGTTTGATCTTCCTCGCATGACAGAATGTCAGTAAGATCTAAGGACAACTGTGTCTCTCTTTTGTGGATGTGGTCTTGAGGTGGATGAAGGAAATTCTGAGGTGGCCCCTCCCTGAACTTCCAGAGAAAGAGGATCCTAGAAAACTTAGAGGCAGGCAGGAAGTGCGGGAAATTTTCGCTCTGAAGCTCTTCCTGCAGCTCAGCATGTCAGTGCCACACTTGGGTACTGTTACTAAGATATACCCCAGAGCAACTGAGCTTCTGATCACATATTTTCCTGAGCAGAGCTGCTGTGGGGGTGAGGACAGGTGGGCTACAGGGAGGACCCACCGCCTGTATCCTGGTGCCAGCCCACCTGCACTCCTTTCTCCTTAGGAGAATGGGAGCCCAGCGGGCGCCTTGGCACTCATTTTCCTCCCTGACTGGCTCCCTCGGGGCTCAGCAGGAATGCCCGGGGCTTCAGCCTGGCAGGGCTTGAGCTCCACAGGAATTTTGTCTCCTAAGGACAGTGTTTCTTCACAATCTGATTGTGATCTTTATTCAGCACAGCAACTGATTTGTTAAAAATATATATTGTTAAAGCATGAAAAGTTTTATCACAGGAAATTTGAGAACTGTAGGAAGGCACAAATTGGAAAAGAAAATGTAGCTTTAGTCCCATCGCACTAAGCTGAGAGAAGCACCATTCACAGTTTGGCCTTTTAATATCCCTCCTCCCATTGTCAGTGGTGAAAATAATAGCAACAGTGAAAACCCTTAATAAGCTTTTAGTCATGTAGTATATATTTGGATCAACAGGTGCGTTTGCTGTGCTCCTGAGGGGATGAGGAACCAGCGACCAGGTGGCCAAGAGCTGGCTTCAGGTGTTGCAAGAATAAATCAGTGGCTCCTGCCTGACTGCAAGACCGGGGTCCCTCTGTGACTGATGTGTTTATATGAAAATTGAGTCACATTCTACCTTGGACAGTGGCTGTATTTGTGACGTGCTGTTCGCCCAAGAGTGTTATTTTTAGATGTCTTTTATTATGCCATTACTGGGGAGTCTGTATATGATATTAGAGTGCTACCTGCTGGAATATTTCCCTTGACTTACTGGTTTTAGGAGTATATGGTGCAGGGAGAGTCCCCTTTCCACATAAGCCATCGGCATTTTTCTCTCTGCCTGAGAGCAAGTGCTACTGCAGAGTTTTCTGTGTCGACCTCAACAGGTCACTTCAGGATGGTGCCCTCTGTCCATTGGACCATCAAGTGATGGGAGACACTGGAAATAATAGTTTCCTTTGTCATTAGAAAGATATTCTGCCCTGGAGTTTATAAAATGTTTCCTTTTATTCTTTCCACTTAAATATTTATTTTTCTTTAGCCTTTAAAAAATGTCAACCCTAAATGACACAGTTCAGATGGAACTGAGTCATAAAAGGCAGCTCTTCATAAGAGGAAAGGTATCTGTGGATTCCTTGTTACCATAGTTACAGTGCATTGTAGTGTGATGAAAGCAGGACTCAGGAGAGGTCTGAAAGACATCCTGGGAACCCACTGAGGGGGGCATGGCGATTAAGCTTCCCGGCCAGGTTTACTTCGGAGCCAGCTTACAGGTCTAACCAGATGAAAATTTCCATGGTTAGAAAAGCTCTTCTCTTAGTCTGGTGAAGTTCGGATTGCACCTGGCCCTAGGAGCACACTTGCTGAAGTCACCCCTTTTGGCACTGTAGTTTCCCTTCATGCCAGGAAATCAGTAAACTGTAAAAAATCCAAATTGCTGGTTTGGTTATTCTGAATTCTGTCCCTGCCCAGCTTCCATGCATCACATTATCTCTTATTCAAGGAGCACTGGAGTCACTAGACTGAGTGTGCACTTTATCTTGTCCAGACTTTTAATTTTATTTAGCTTGCTTAATCGTAGTAGATTGTTGCTATTGTTGTTAAATGAACACCTTTTATTTAATGTGCTTTTATAATTGATAACGTGAAATAGGAGAACTGGAGTAGGGAAGAAGGAAGGATGTAATACTTGGTTAAAAATCTAGAAGCAGTGTGTTTTGTGTTTTTTTGTATAGAACATACTATTTTTATTTCTTAATAGTGAGGTATAAAGTTTTGTAGATGGTTTTATTTTCCTCAATCTAATCTGAATTACAAAAGGATGGACAACATAAAAACTGCTACACACACAGAGATATGTTTGGGATAAATATTTCAAATAGTGATTATAAGTCTCCAATGCAAAGATGATACAGATAGGAAAGTAGAAGGTATGTTTGAAAAATGTGAATGTTTAAATTTTCTGTAAAAATTTACTACAGTAAAAGACACACTGTCCTTTTTGATATAAAATATAAGCATGGGTTAGAACAATGACCTAGTTATATCTCATTCCTTCTTTAACCTTTCTGTTGTCTTGTACAGCAGTTGTCTAGCTGGCCAGTCCCCTTGAACAGTAAGTTACTGTATGTGACTTTAGTTCACTTCAGGAGCAACAGCCACACACCTGAGATCTTTCTGTAGTTCAAATTCTCAGCCATGTCACATTATGTCTCAGTAAGAAGAGCAACCCAATTTTTGATGGTGAAAATGCTCATGAGAAAAGATATATTCTGTGTTACATTTGTTAGTTACTTGTTAGGTAGAATGACAGCTTCACTAAGCTTGGTTCCCACATGTGAATTCTGGTGGTATTAAGTTGTTACTGGTACAGGGAAAATAATCACTTTAAAAAGTAACAAAGTCTGCAGTTAGAGCAGTCAGGAAAAAATTATGAGACAGAGAAAACAAAGCAATTTTGGAAATTTTTTAAAGACATAAAATATTTTAATATGTACCCTTTTTTTGAGTACTGGGGTTTGAATCCAGAGCCTTCACAGTGAGCTATATCCCCAGACCATTTTTTTTTTTTTTTGTATTTGATTTTGTGATAGGCTGCTCTTTGTAGGAATAAACTTGAGGCAGGAACTGTTAAAAATAAGTAAATTTTTTTAAAAATGAAGAAACCACGGGTTGGTGGGCTGAAGTCATCTTTTAGTATCTGGAAGGTGGTGCACAGGCATGCAGTCCTGGCATTCTGGCTCTGCCTGTGGATTGTTGGAGGCTGAAAAGTGCCTTCCTCCTGAGCCCCCAGTGCCATATCTGGCTCTGTCAGGAGGTTTCCAACAAAGGAGGGCTCAGTTGGAATGTGCTCTTTCTGTTGAGAGGAGAAATTGCTAACCAGTAAATCTTTTACAGATGCTGTAAGGTCATATCATACATGACCTTCTTAAGTTTCCTTTGTTCCCTCACTAGATAATTTAAATTCATATTCTCTAATCATATTATTGTCCATGAAAGAAATTGAGGTCCAGGAAGGTTCAGTGATATACCCAAGGTATGTGTCCAAACTAAGCAAAATCTCTGTGAGATGTTGCTGCTGCCCACCCCAGCTTTCCTGCTTGGTTTATTCTCACAGACTTCTCTATCCACCTACTTTCTGTCCGTCACATCTGGCCCACACGTGAGCGTCCAGAGCTTGTGCGACTGCACCCAGGATTGTACAGTAGTACTCTGCAGAGGTGGGTGGTGACACAGTAAGCATTTGAGTGATAGTTCCAGTGTGTCGGGTAGTGAATTAGGAAGTATTTGCTTAGTGCCAAATAATTGCAAAGCAAAAGCTAGTTTCTTGATTCACCAAAAATAGATTCATGAACAGGGTAGAGAAGCTAACATAGATGTTCCTTATTTAAATATATATATATATATATATATATATATATATATATATCACAAAAAACTTATGTAACTACTCAGATGTTTTTTAAAATGGATATTATTAGATCCTAACATTGCTAAATGACTTGTTCATTCAGCTAAAAGTGTTTTAGTTTGTTTTACTCTTCATGTTTAATTGTATTTGTCTTGTGAACCGTGTTGTGATACCGCTCACCTATGTCAAGGGTTTTGACTACACGGTAGGATATGCAATAGCTAGGTGTTTTTCAAACCATAACCTGAGTACCAAATACAGATTTAAAGTTTTGAGCGCTGCATGTACTGTAGTGTCAGCCACCCAATGGGAATGTGTGCATGTTTTGTGTGTAGTATATTTTACTGGTTTTCTGAGTTTGACACTTATCAATCATTATCACCTAGAGCACTTGTTAAACCCAATAGATGCCTCTTACCCCTGGAATTCCTTGTTCATTAGGTCTACCGTGGGCTGGACATCTGCTAGTCCAACAAATTTCTAGTTGACGCTGATGCTGTTTTTCTGCATCAGTCTCTGACCATAATCTGAGAACCATTGTAGGGAGAAGAAGGTAGAGAAAGTCTAAAAGGATAATTGGCCATTGTGTTGACGCGAGTTATCTCATCTCTGTGCATTGGGATTACTGGGGCTCCATAGTTTTTCTTTATGCTTTTCTGTGTTTTTCTTTTTTTCAGTGACAGTGTTACCATTATCCTAAGAAGAAACACCAATTTAAAAAGTTTTTGAGATTCTAATATTTATACTATCATGAACACACACAGTTTTTATTGTTCTCTATTGTCCAGTCTTACCATGTTACCATTATAATAGCAGTTCCAACAATGCAGTGTGCTGTGTCCCTTGTTCTTATTTTTGCCTTCCCAAGATGTGGGCTATTGTCACATTGAGCTCTTCCTTTCGTACCCAGTGCTAAGCACGTGGTAAGTGGTACCTGATAGCTTTGCTAGTTAGAATCTGTTCTTTTATTCCATATTACTTCTCTTCAGGCTGCATGGAGTATTGTTTCCTAAGTGCTGGTTGTGCTTGATACTCCTTTGGAAGATGAAGGTCCCAGGTGCAGCTCATTGATTAAAGTTTTTGCCTAGCATATGCAAAATCTTGGGTTGGATCCCCCAGCACCACCATTATAAAGGTTAGCTAGATGCGGTGGACACCCAGCCCTCGAGACTGAGGCAAGAGGATTGCTTTGAGTTCAAGGCCAGAATGGGTTATGTAGTGATTTCAAGACCAGCCTGGACTAAAGAGCAAGTCCCTGTCTCAAAGTCAGTCAGTCGGTCTGAAAGATGAGTAAAGTATTTGTGTAAAGTAACAAAATCCAAGAAAATAATAGTCTAGCTCTTTTAACCCCATAAATAAGTCAACCCAACAACCAACTAACCAACTAGTAAAACCCCAGCACTAGCAATGGTGCTAGGACCTGAAAGGCTGTCTGTAGTTGTTCACTTACAGTATTAGAACTCATACATGCATAAGAATGGAGCCTTTGAATACCTTGGATTGTCACCTAGAGTGAGTGAACTAATGCTGAGAAAACTAGTTAGAAGTGTCTGAACATAAGGCCACGGTGTGGTGTAAGCCATGAGATTGCTACTGATGCCTTTCTTTCTCTCCCCAAACCGGTAGTCTTGTGGAAGTTTCCCCAGCACCTCATCTCCTGTCCAGGGAAGGCTGTGGTGAAGGTCGGCAGGTCCAGGCTCTTGTCTACCTTCCACGGGAATTGGCGGCGATGCTTACCCTTTGTGTGAACTCTGACGTCTGACAGCATTAGGAAAAGCAAGATAGCTACAGATCAGTGTTTTTCTTAATAACACCCTAAGTTCTTTTCCTATTAGTACATCTCCAGGAAGTTAAAGTACTAACCATATCTATGGAAATCCACGAGCCTGTTATGTAAAAATGACCTCTCACCTGAGGAATTTGTCACTTCCTTGTTCACTGATCATACCAGGAAGCTAAGGAATTAGGTGTTTGTGAGCTCTCTTACTAATTCTTATGGAATTTCACAGTTACAGCTAACCTGACAATTCATCTACCTCCTTTCTCTGAAAATTTTTAATTCTTTCGTTAATACATATTTGTGGTACATAATAGTAACAGTCAGTGTGAGAAATTGATACATTTACATATCACATCTTGATCATTTGTGCTTGCCTTCCACTTCATACCCTCTATCTCCCCTACACATCTGTTTTCTACAAAGTCTATCTGCTTGCTTGCTTTCTCTCTCTTTCTCTTTCCTTCTCTCTCTCTTTTTCTTTCTTAATTTCTCTCTCTCTCTCTTTCTTTCTTTCTTTCTTTCTTTCTTTCTTTCTTTCTTTCTTTCGACAGGTTCTGGCTTTGTAGTTCATGCTGCTCCTGAACTCACTATGGAGCCGAGGCTGGTCTTGGACTCAGAGCAGTCCTCCTGCCTCACCCTCCCAAGTGCTAGGATTATAGGCATGTGCCGCCACGCTGGTCTTATATGGTTCGTCGAACCCACATACTTAGCACTGACTGCTGAGCCATTCCTCCAGCCCTATCTTCCTACTTTCTTTCATCTCTTTTTTTTTCTTACTTCACTTTTACTTTGATAAGTATTCTTTTTTATGGTTTGGTTTTCTTGTATTAGAGAAGCCATGTGATATTTAACCTTCTATGTCTGATTCATTTTGCAAGGCTTCCATTGTCCTACAAATGATTCAAATTTATCTTTCTTTATGGAGAGTAGTACCCCATTGTATATATGTACCACATTTTTATGCACTCATCTGTTGAGGGACATACCAGCTGTTTCTAAGATTTAGCTATGATAAATTGTGTTGCTGTAAACATGGGTACATGTGTCACTGTTGTATGATGTCCTTCACTCTTTGGAAGATACCCAGAAGAGGTATAGCTGAGTCAAATGAGGTATATATTTTCAGCTTTCTGAAAAATCTCCACATTGCTTTCTATAATGGTGTACTAGTTTACAGTCCCACCAGTAATATAGAAGGGAAGGATTTCTTTTTTTTTTTTCACAACTTTGCTAAAATTGGTTGTTTTTTGAGCTCTTGATACTAGCCATTCTTATTGAAGTTCAGTGGAACCTGATTTGCATTTCTCTGATGGGTAAAGATACTGAACATTTTTCATGTGTTTATTGGCCATTCAGACCTCTCCTGAGCATTCTATTCATTTTAATTCTTCTTTTTTTTGTCCAAGTTTTATTTGGGTGAGGGTGACTAATTTTTTTCAGTTCAGTTCTTTGTATATTCTAGATAATAGTTCTCTGTCTGAGGAATAGCTGGCAAATTATTTTTCCCTATTTCGTTGGTTCTCTCTTCACTCTGTCAGGTGGTTTCTTTAATGGGTGTGCATTGGGTGTTGCACTGAGAAAGTCCTCGCCTATGCTTATGTGTCCAAGGGTCTCGCCTGTTCCATCATCCAGCAGGTTCACTGTATCTGTTTTAATACCAAGGTCTTTGATCCATTCTGATGTGATTTTTGGTACCTAGTGAAAGATGTGAATCTAGTTTCATTTTTCTCCATGTAGTTAACCAGTTTGCCTAGCACCACTTCTTAAAGATGCTGTCTTTTGGGGCTGGAAGAATGGCTCAGCCGAAGTCAAGCGCTAAATACCTGAGGTCAATTCCCCAGCACCCCATAAGCTGGGTGTGGTGGTGCACGCCTGTAATCCCAGCACTTGGGAGACTGAGGCAGGAGAATTGGTGTGAGTCCAAAGTCAGCCTGGGCTGCATGAAGAAGGAAAAGGAGAAGGAATGTTGATGAAATTTTCAAAATGAGTTAAGGCTTTTTGTAGGAAAGGGATACTTTTGCTCTACTCTCTGATTTCCATTGAATGTAGCCAAATTTTGGATAGCTGATAATTGTTTTTCTTTCCCCCCAGTACTAGGAATTGAACCCAAGGCCCTCACACAGAACTACACTCTCAGCTCTATTTATTTAATTATTTGTTTAGGTAAGGTCTCTTTAAGTTGCTTTTGGTCAAGGCTGGAATCAAACTTTATCTCCTTCTATCTCCTTCCTTATTGCAAAAATTATAGGCAAATGCCACCAATAATTCATCTGTCCTTCAAAGAGAAATTAGATAATATACTTCCTATATGTATTGTTAACTTATTACAGGCAGATTGTTACCCTGTTTTCAGTTTCTTTTCTTTTTTAAGTTAAGGTTCATGGAGTTTCACTAATAGTTGCCTGCTCATCACCTGTCCTTCCAAGTGTCCCCCAGCCGGTTTGGGGGGTGGGGAGTGTTAATCAGAGGGTGGCTAAGGTGTTCACATGTAATGCTTTGTTCTGCTAGAGGAGGTAGATCAAAAGATAACATCAAGTGCCAGCACTGAGTTTTTAACCTATAATGTGTTTACTTCATTTAATCTTTACAGTTCAGTTAACAATTAAACAAACTAATTGTGAGATTCTTTTTCTTAAACAGCTGCTTTGTTTGTTAGAGTAATTTTTTTTTGAGGTACTGCTTGTGACATGGTTCTGGAATACTGGCGGGATCCAATTGTTTGTAATCTTGTGTTTAGCTTTCATGTTATTTATAGTAGCTGTGATCTTTTAAGATCTTTCCAACATTTCCTTTGTATACCAGTCTTTCTGAGTCCACATTTCAGGTATTACCGGGGCTCAAGCCAGTCCAAAGTTGAAGTTTAAGGCTTGGTAGGATGTGTTAGGTGTTTCATGTTCAGGTTAAAACATGAAAAACTGTTCGGTGGTTATCTTACAATCACATTGAACACACATGGCCTTGCTTAAAGCAGAACACACAAGATACAGAGGTGGTGTTCTGATGTTAAAATGTTTTAGACAGCGTGAAGCAGTGTGGCAAAAATAAGGTATTTATAGTCAGCCCCTTTTGTGCTTCGTGGTCACTGGAGGCATACATGATAGCAGCAGTAGCACCTCTCAATTCCCTTTTCCCTTGATCCCAAGCAGTACTTTGGTCAGTGAAGTAGCACTAACTGTGGCTCCTGTGGCCTTGAGTGGTGGCCTGCAGTGTAGCTGGTAAACTGGTATTTGAAGGTCCTGCAGCTGTGTGAACACATCTGTCACCACCTCCTCCTCCCTTAGCCTCAGGCCTCCAGAAATGTTTCCATTTTCTCCTGTGGTCCGTTCTTACTGGTACGCAAAGATTTCTTTAATCTAAATCTTTGAAAATGGAGTATTGTGAGCATTTTGGTAAAGCCAAGAATATGTTTACACATATTACCCGAGTTGTAGCGAACCATCTGCACGTGTGCCATGTATTCATTGTGGGTCATCGGACTGTTCTGTGTAATGTCTGACAGAGGGCCGATAAGCCGACCCAGGCTGCTGGCTCCCAGACTTGACTTTCTTTCCTGTGTCTAACCCAGATTGGGAAGTAGATACCTAACTTCTGTAAGAGATCTCTGGCTTTCACATACAAGATTAGTAACCCTTATAAGAAATGCTTGGAACCACTAGTGTTTCTAATTTGAGATTAAAAAACAAAATTGGAACATTTGCGTGTGTATAATGAAATGTCTTGGGAATGGGACCCAAGTCTAGACATCAAGTCCATTTATGTTTCAGTTTCATGTATAAATACATTTTGTAGATGTAGCCTGATATGGGAAGTGGAGAAATGGCTCAGTGGTGCAAGTACCTGAGTTGATTCCTCAGCACCACATAAACTAGGCATGGTGGCACATGCCTGTAATCCCAGCACTCAGGAGGCTGAGGCAGGAGGATTGCTGTGAGTCCAAGGCCAGCCTGTGCTCCATAGTGAGTTCAGGACCAGCCTGGGCTACAGAGTGAGACCCTGTCTCAAAAATAAAAGTAGCCTGATAGTTATTTTATACAACATTTGTAATAATTTTGTACATGTAACAAGAGTTTAATGGTGTGAAATTTTCCATTTGGGGCATTGTGTCTGCATTAATGAAGTTTCAGATTTTGAAGAATTTATGCGTTTTGTAGTAGTGATACTCAACCCGTGTTGTGTCTTCTGGTAGCCTGCATGTTTGCACACTACACATGGTAGAATGATTCCAACCAGGCTGTCTCCTGCTGATGTCTATCTTCTTTTTTTTTTTCCTCCTCCAATGATGTCTATCTTTTGTACACTTCAACTGGCTGAGGCCAGGAGTCCTCACAATGCTGTCACCGTGTGTCACCAGTCTGCTTCAGGAGTGTTTGGGTCTGTTGCTGCAGGGGCCATGTTGAAAGGAAACCCCCACCTGGCCTGCACACATTTGCTGCTTGTTCAGACTAAGAAAAAGCCTTCCCATAGCCTCCCTATCCTGCTTCCTCTAAGAGAAGTCTTGTTCTCTTATTTGGACTCACTACTCAGCAGCTCTGCAAGTAGGCAATTAGCTATACACGAATCAGAATTTTTATTGTGATAAAATGTATATAACACAGTTCAACACTTTATTTTTAAATGTTCAATTCAGTGGTATTAAGTGCATGTACAGGGTTGGCAATAATTAAAATGGTCCATTTTTTGGAGGTTTTTATCATCTCAAACAGAAACTTTGTACTCATTAAATAACTCCTCACTACCCCACCCTCAGTCCCTGGTAGCTTCTGTTTTCTGTCTCTATGAATTTGGTTGTTTGAGGTACCCTAATATAATTGAAACCATGCAGTATTCATGATTTTTTCCCCACTATTTTTATTAATATACGAATGTAATACATAGTGTTTACAATGAATTTGGGTGTTTCATACACATATGTATCATATCGACTTTACAATCCCTTCCCATTTTCTACCCTCCCACCCCCTCCCTATCCCTTTCCCTGACTCCAGCTATCACTTCATATGGTTCCAAAAAGGTGTGTGTTCTGGGTTTTCCAAGTCAGAGAAACCATACAGTGTTTAACATTAATCTTCCACATCTAAGTCATTTCACTTCAGTCACCACTCTAACTCAGCTTCCTATTCCTCTAATGGGTTCACAGTAGTTAAATCTTGATGCCTCTTTTCTGAATCCAACCAATCCATTTATTGGGATATCTACCAAAAGTTGTTTTTCTATATTTTTGCTATATCTTTGTTGTTATTCTTAAACCTGGCCTTACCCACCAGTTCACATTAGAAAATAACTGCAAGCATGTAGTTCAAAAGACTAGTAAATTTGGGAAAGAAGAAGAAAAAGAAATTTAAATTTCAAATGACTTAGCTGAATATTGGAAGGTGCATACTTGTACATTCACAGGGTTTTCACATCAATCAGTGACCTAATAAGTGAATTGCTACAATAAAACAAAGTTAAAACTATATCACATTGCTACATTAAGTGAACTTAAATCTATACTACATAAATATACTTACAGTGACAGATATGAAGGCAAATTTAGTTATTTCGGAATTTTTTAACTTTCGTAACTTATTTACTTGTATTTCACTGATTACTAACATACTTTTTCTCAGCTCATTCTCCTCTACCTGTTGTCGCTTCTTCTCTGGGGTCATAGGTGTCGCTGGTCTCCCTTTCACTTTCCAGGTTTCCTTTAAGTATTTTCTGCAATACTGGCTCAGTGACTGCAAATTCCTTTAAGCTCTCTATATCATAGAAAGTATTAAGTTCTCCCTTTAAATTAAAAGATAGTTTTGCTGGATATAACAGTCTTAATTGGCATTTATGTTCTTTTAGTGCTTGGATGACATTGCTCCATGATCTCCTGGCTTTTAGAGTTTGGATCGAGAAGTCTGCAGTTATCCTGATGGGTTTATCTTTGTAGGTCACCTTCTGTTTTTCTTTTACCACTTTTAGTATTTTCTCTTTGTGTTAGGTTTCTAGAATTTTAATTATGATGTGTCGTGATGAGGATCTCTTCTGATCAAAGTTGTTTGGTGTTCTATATGCGTGCAATAGTTCCGTGTTCATTTCTTTTCTTAGATTTGGGAAATTTTCTCCCATAATTTCACTAAAGAATGTCCTTTAAGCCTTTTGTTTTGTCCTTAGTCTTCTCCTGGACTCCCATAATTCTCAGGTTATTTCTCCTTGAGTCATCTATCAGTCGTTGCAGTGATTCGCTCTTTCTTATTTCCTTTGTGTTCTTCATGGCCTGTATGTTGCAGCTCAGGCACTTTATTTTCTAGGTCTAACATTCTATTCTGAAGATGTTTAATGTGGTTGCTTATTTGTTCCTGCATGTTTTTCATTTCCTGAATATCTGCATTCAATTTTTCTATACCTCTGTTGTGTTCTTCTCTAATTTCTTATATTGCCTTCATTATCTTCTGGTCTGTTTCTTCTTTGGTCTCCTCTAGTTGCTTTTCATGGCTTGCTTTTTGCTTAGCTATGTGTTGGTGTAACTCATGTGCTGTTTTATTTCCTGCTTCAGTTCCTGCTTTAATTCATTGATTTTCTGGGCCCAGAAGTTACCATTTTTGCCCTTTTCTTCTTTGGATTCTGCAATTTCAGAATCCCAGGTATTATCTTCTGGGGTGTCAGGTCTTTTTGTAGGAGATTTGTAACTACGTTTCCCCATTTCTTCTTTGGTCTCCTCTAATCGCTTTTCAGGGCTTGCTTTTTGCTTAGCTATGTGTTGGTGTAGCTCTTGCACTATCTGTTTTATTTCCTGCTTTGCTTCCTGCTTTTATTCCTGCTTTAATTCACTGGCTATCTGGGCCCAGAGGTTACCATCATTTTTGCCCTTTTCTTCTTTGGATCCTGCAATTTCAGTATCCCTGGTATCATCTTGTGGGCTGTCAGGTCTTTTTGTATGAGATTTGTTACCACGTTTCCCCATGGTTCTGCTACCTCTGACTGTCTCTGGTGCCCAGAAAAGAAAATGGCTCATGCTGACGTCACTGCCTGAGATGGCTGCTTAGCCCTATTTCTGATCTTGGATCCTGGGGCCTTTTCTAGGGGGAGCATATGCTGTGTTTGTAGTATACACCCCTGCGGGTTGGTGTTTCAGAGGCTGGGGCCGCCCGCTGCCCGATAATTCCCACTTTTCTAGATCCATGCTTACTGCAGGCTGAGCTGCTGACCTCCGGACCTTGCTTTGTCTGTGATCTGTGGGTGCCTGCAGCTCGGGGCCGTGCTGAGTCGGCTGCTTCTTTCCTCCTCTTCCTATGTGACTTCAGGATTTCTGACCTGCCTGCAGCCTCCTCACCGTTGTGTGCTTCATCCTCTCCAAGCTCGTTCAGATAGATGTTCAGGTGCCAGCGAGCTTTCCTCCATCCTCAGATGCCTGTGGCTCCAGCCATTTGCAGGCGGCTGCGGCGGCTTCCTGGGCCACGGGGATTTTTTTTTTTTTTTCTCTGCTTTCAATGATCCTTCGGAATTTCTGGCCTCCCGCTGGTCGCCTTTCAGTTGTTGGGGATGGTCCTCTCTTTCCTAGCTACACCAAACACACTTTTTCTAAGTAAATTCTTGACTTTTTAAGTGAGTTGCTGAGGAGACATTGTGCAGCGCTGTTACTCAGCCACCATCTTGACCAGAAGTCAGTATTCATGATTTGTGCTTTGCTTATTCCACTGTCTTAGCATAATGTTTTTGAGATTCATCAGTTTTGTAACACCAGAATTTCCTTTTATGGCTGAATAATATTCCATTGTGTATGTTATCCCCCACCCCACACACATGTTTTGTTTCTCCATTCATTCACTGATGGACACTTAGGTTATTTTTGCCTTTTGCTATTGCCAGTAATTCTTCCATGAATGTACATATATCTATCCAAAACTTTGCTTTCAATTCTTTGGGATTTATACCTAAAAGTGGAGTTGCTGAATTCTAATTGTTTGTTAAGATACCATTTTTAGATCCTTATCATAGGTTAATCATTTGAATTTATCTAAATTTACTTAAGCATCCTGTAATGCACATTTACATCAAAGGAACTTTGAGTGTCTTCTTAGCCCTCTGCTTTTCTAATGATTGTGTAATTGGGGATGCCTCAGAGCAAGTAGCAGCTAGTGAAGGTTTGTTCTGAATATTAAAAAAAAAAAAACTTTCTAAATGTGTTCTAAGAAATGCACCAAAAGATAAATTTAAGAGCTCATGAAATTTTACAAAAACTACATTTTTTCAGCAGATACATACTTTTTTTTGAGACAAGGTCTTGCTCTATAGTCCAGGTTTGTCCTGAACTTGTTGCCCCCCCCCCAGCCCCAGCTGCCTTATATTTTAACAAACAATATTTTCTTTATAGAATTTATAGGAACTTGGGCACAATGACCCTTTCTATGATGTCAAAGTGGATTCTGACATCTTCATCCTAAGATGAGCATTTTACACAAAGATGTCGTAAGTATGTCTTACACTTGGGTGCAGTGGTCACAGCCAACACTCTTAAGAGTTGGGTTGGGGCAGGGCAGGAATAACTGACATAACTGAATGTAGCTACTTGCACCACTAAGTAAATACATCTGCTGATTTGCTTCTTTCCTATTCAATCCCCCTTTTTATTACTAATTTCCAAATCTGACATTGCAGTGTCATCCTACTCACTAGCAAACTCTTCAAACAGATGACACAGCCTTTGTGCTGGTTCTGATAGTCACCCTGTTCTTGGTGAGTGATTAGTACTAATCAACTGCTTTCCTTAATTAACTGTTGCAATGAAGAACTTTGTTTAAATGCAGTGCACACATATTCACGTACACACACATACATGTATACACACGCACACATACACACACGTTACACACATGTTTTCAGTGATTTGCTCCTGCCCCTGGGACATTGCTGTTTATCTCCAAGTTAATTGTTCAGGAAACCTACTTTTTCTTGTCAAACACCCAGTAGATTATCTCTTCAAGTGATGGCGGCGAAAGTGTAGGTGTTCACCTGATGTAGCCTGCTAGACCAAGTTATTCCACACATGACAGAATCAGCTGGTCCAGGCTTATGGCCTGACACATCACCTGCATTCTGTCCTCTTGTTTGTTTAGATTGCCCACTCACTGTCTTCACGTCAAGGTCTAATCGACTTCTCAAAGTTAGCATGTTTAAAGCCGTACTCCTCATTTCTTCCATCAAACCAGCTCTTCCCACAGTCATCCCGTTTCAGCAACACACAACTCTCTTCTTTTTGCTCAGGTTAAACAACTAGAGTTTTTCTCATTGATTCTTGTTTTACCTGCTCACTTCACATCAGGTCCCCAGAAGATTCCTCAGTTTTTATTTCGGGATGGGTTGCACAGGGACTGTTTCATCTTCATCTCTGAGTATGCACTTGCCCCTCTGGTTTTATTCTTATCATGGCCCCCAACCTTGGATATTCTTTTCATAGATATGGATGGGCTTCTTTAAACATTTAATGATTTTCTTTTTGCTTTTGTAGAGTATGTTTGGAGGTGAAGGAGTAAATTGGAATCAGGTATGACCTTGTGTGTAAATATTCTTAGGAGCATATACATTTATCTCATCTTAGATACCATATGATATCAGGGATGGGGACATCAGTAAATTCAGGTCTTGTGGGAATTCATGTTGTCGCTTCTGGACCAGCTAAGCTTTCATTTCATATCCAGCTGTAGCCAGCAATAAAAGCAAAGATTGCACATGGAATATAGTAATCCTGATTATTTGGGGTGGGGGAGCAGTACTGGGGATTGAACCCAGAGCCTTACACATGCTAGGCGAACACTTTACCACTGAGATATATCCCCAGCCCTTGGAATATAATAATAATTGTGCCAATTATATTTCTGTTTACGTAAGAAATCTTTGCTTCTTAGCACCCTTCTTGTAAGTTCTTTTTCCTCTGTCTTGCCCACTTCTCAGCTCATGATGCTGTCCTTCCCCTGTTCTTTGTCCTTGTTCTGTTGTGTTTGTGAGGAAGAGTTGGGCAAAAAAAAGAGTATAGGATCCTCTGTTCACACAAGCTTTAGGAGAGGCTGCTCTCTGTAGAAATCTATTGTTCATAGACAATTTATTTTACCTGCCAAGTCTCATTGCTTGAGAAAGTAAAAAATCAGCAGAATGTAGACCAAGGAGAAAAGTGAGCTTTTAAATCAGACAGAGGGGATGTGAAGCACACTACTACATTGAACTTTTAGTTAACAGCATTCAGAGGGTCCTGTGGGTTTGCAGCAGCTTAACTGATTGCAAGTCTAAGACTACAGGTTAAAAAAAAAAAATCCTCAAGCTTGTAAGCAGCTCTAATTAGTGTTGTTATTATTGGATCCTTCTAGGACCTGAGTATGTGACTTTGCTTAACATGTTAAGAAATTGTATCTCAAATGTATAATTACCATCTGCATCTATAATATCTTATAATTTTACTATACATTTATTCAGTGATGAGATTTTTTAAAGTTTCAAGTAAAAGTTATTTTAAAATTCTACAGTCACATCTTAAAAGGTTTTTGAGTGCCTCCAAGGATCAGATATTGAAATAGGTGCTGATAAATGGACCCAGGTCGTGGCCTGACCTCTCAGAGCTGGTTGTGTAAATATTGGTTATTACTCTCTGGGGCTTCTAAGCTGTATGAATCTTACGGAAAGATTTTCTAAGTGCTGAGTCCTCCCTGACACCTAAGATAAGAAATGAGGACCTGGGATGTGTTTCTGGCTCACACACTGGTCAGAGCTTTATGAATTAAAGCTGGGAAAGAACTGAAAGAGTATTTATAAGATCCTTGGACTAGAGTGTGAAAGAATTTGGTCTGCTGCCCTGGGAGTGGTCCTTGTCATATAAATGGTTCATCTGAAAGTGTATTCCTTAGTGCAGTAACCACGAGGAGAGTCACCCCTAGCTAGCGTATATTATTATTCCACATATGTAAGAGAACCTACACCACCAATTACCAACAAACTCTTGGGATTCTGGGTGGGCAGCCTGAAGGTCTTTGGAACAGGAGAGAAACAATGGAGTTTCCTGTTTTAATCATGGAAATTGAATTGAATTCCAGGGGCTTTCTTGCTGTGGTTGATGAATCCCTCCTAATCGAAGTTTCCTGACTTGTCCACTTTATTTTTTAAATGTTTCTTAAAAATTTGAGAGTTGTTGCTGACTTCTCAGAATTGTGAAATACATGTATAGAAGTATGTGAAATGTGTGCAAATAAAGAATAATAATAGAAATGAACCTACATACCCCACACCCAGCTGAAAATATAGAACCTAGGATTATAGAGGGAGTAGACACAGGAGAGCAGCCCTCCTGGTCACCTCACTTTCTGACTTCTGTGTTCATCGTCCCTGTGTTGTTTTTGTTGAAACAGTTTTACATTTAACCATATGCTCCTCACCAATTTACTTTTAGTTTTTTTTTTTTAATGGAACCTTATGTAAATTGAATGATGCTGGCTGTGTTATTCAGAGACTTGCTTTCAAGATCATGGGCACTTGATATGTAGAGCTGTGGTCTGTGTGCTTGCGCTGCAAACTGCAGCACGGTGTATCTTTCCATTCTTCAGGTTTGGCTTCTCCTTGGTTTTGAAACTATATAGACTCCAGATTCTGCAAGTTAGCTTGCCACTTACAGCTTCAAAGGAGTTGATTCCTGTATAGTCAAATCCCTCGACTTGGGGCTGGGAATTTCTAAATGCTTCGCTTTTGTTAGTGCAACTACCAGATGTCCTCATATCTGGATACTTTCTAGAAAATGGGACTATTTTGGATTTCTTCAGGGAATGCTTTCTTGATCACAGTTTCCTAGCTGTGGAAGGAAAGCTCTGTTTCTGCAGAATTTTAGGGAAGAGCCCTTCCTTATATCTATTTCTTCTGGGCTTTATTATTTTTAGCTCTAGGTAGACTGAGACTAGCTACAAACCTCAAAGAATTTAGCTAAAAGTCAGAGCAGGAGAAGACAGGAAGAGTCACTCTTCTTTTTAGCACTTGGGCTTCCCAGGCATCCTCTTCCCTTCCTCATCCCATCTTGTTTCTTATCAGTTGTTGTCAAGTGTTCAGTTCCATTGCGTCCTCACAAAGGGAACAGTGCTCATTGTTTTATTTTAAAGTACCCCTATGGAAATAACCAGAACACTAAACAAAGCTCAGCTGTTTGCATTTATTTTCAAATTTAGAAAAATTAGTTCTGAAAAGATTGCTCAAAGGGGTTGTTAGTTGTACCGTTGTTACAACCCTCTGACATTTTTAAAATTAA
The DNA here is from genome assembly GCA_004027205.1 of Ctenodactylus gundi. Taxonomy (NCBI): domain Eukaryota; kingdom Metazoa; phylum Chordata; class Mammalia; order Rodentia; family Ctenodactylidae; genus Ctenodactylus; species Ctenodactylus gundi. The sequence continues at coordinate 113,906 of PVKB01003911.1, read as the reverse complement.
GTCCCTGAGTGAGTATATTTTTTTCTTCTTCATAAAGTGCAGGCTGAGAATGTTTCTTTCTATATTAGCTGGTAATTGTTACTTGAGATTTGTTTAGTTTCTCATGTGTGCTTCCTTCAACTGGGTGTTATTAATGTTTTATCATGTAGGGAAAAGTTGCCTATACTAAAGTAAAATTTATTCACCTTATTTGATAGAGGATTCCTCAGAGCCTTTGAGTACTATGATTCTTGAATATTTAAGTGGTGGGCAAGTAGGGACAGGAATGCAAAGACTTCTTTGGCCATGTGACCTCTGGTCTCCCGCGCCAACTACCCTTAACATATCTTGCTGTGTTAATCCTTCTCTGAACACTCTTTTTGGGGGAAACAGCACTGTTTATATATGTTCCATGTTTATTTTGGTTCCTTCTATCTAGGCCTCAGGAATGCAGTAAAATTTTGTTGGTTCCTTAAGCTATGTCCATTTATCTTAAAGAAGAACATGAACCTTTAAGGACAGACTTATTTCCAGCTCACTCTTGATTTAGAGTATTTATGCCGAACAGTATTTTACTCTCAAGTGAGACTAGGGCAAGAAGTCATTTGTAAATTGATTGAAAGAATAAGGTCTTAGCCTTTAAAGGACATTCATCACCATTTGAATTATATTTCACAGAATTAGGAAAATAAGAAAATGGGTCCAGACCAAACCTTCTTTTGTGAATGTCTCCAAACAGAGAGATATTTTGTATGTAAGACACCAGTGGAAATGATTGTTCTTCCTGGTGATCACAGGAGGGGGAATACCCTTCTTTATCCTCCTTCCTTTCTTTTTGGTTAAGTAGAACAAAGGGAATGTAAAGAGACAAGGGAGGCTGATTTATCTTTTATTTGTTTGTTTTTAAAGATTTGTTTCTGACAGGTTTGAGGTCTTCTGATGTGGCTGTATTAAATTGCACCTCTTCATCCTCTACCCTAGTGGAATATATTTTTTCTTTGGTCACTCTTGTACATTCTGTTGACCTTGAACCTGTAATGGGGATTGAAATGAAGGAACAACTGCCAATAATTACACCTTTTTGCTGAAAATAACTAAAATAGAAAACACAAAATGGAATAGTTCAATCCTGAGCAGTTGAAAATTGTATAGTACTTTTATCTGAAAACATTCCGATTTCAAGAAAAAAAGTTTCCCCTTTTCTACCTGCTGCTTATGTGTTCCTACCCATAAGTGTTTAAGTAAATTAATATTCCCAGTAACTGAAGCTTGCTATATGTATTACATGTGTGTTTGTTTGGTATTCAGATAAACCCCAAAGAGCAAAGTACTCAGGGAAATGTTAGTGTTGTCTCGAATGTGTCTAGAAATCTGCTGGTGTGAGCCAAGGACTTTATTCATCATCTAGTTGATATTCATTAGGTAACTTTTGTGTCAGATGATATTTTAGACATTGGGAATATGACAGGGAATAAGAACGGCCTCTGTGTCCATATGTCTTGTAACTGTTGTGCCCAGGGGAGAAGATCTGTAGTTATGTAAGCAAATAAATAAATGAGTTGGTTTGAAATGCTGAAATGCACTGGGAGGAAAATGAAGCAAAATAATGTGAAACCCAATGACAGGGCCATGGGGATAGAAGGGTAGAGGTGCATGGGGAAGGGAGAGAGTGGTCCTGGCCAAGGAACGACAAGTGCCAGTACCAAGGGTGTGAGTGCTTTCTTCTCTGAGTGATGCCTTTGCCCCGGAGGAAGGCAACCCAGAGAACATGCAGGCCGTGTAGTTCATCTGGCATGTATGTGCCCACCAGGGCCCAGAGTTGGGCACTGGCTTCCCCGCCCGATACTGCTGCTGCTTTTAGAGCTCTTGTGTAATCCCACAAACAAGCCAACAAACACGGCTTTATTAAAAAGGCTTTCAAATTGGTGGTTAACCAAAATAAAGCAGTTGCTTTTCCTCAATGATAAAACAAATGTACCTAGTTATTTATGTAAAAATAGGCGGTTCTTCAAGTATGGCATCATTAAGTGGCCATGTGAGACATTCTTTTGGTGTACAGCTCAGAGATTGTTTTAATGTATGTGTTTATTCAGTGAACATTTCTCCTTTCCCCGCACACCAAGAACAGAGCCAAACTTGCCTGGAGGGAACCCAAGATGAGCGTGTCAGTCAGCCTCGGCCTGCTGAGCACCCCTAGCTGGGGAGCAATGAGTGCTTCTGATGAGGCCAGATGCTTTCCTTGTGCTTCACGCAGGACAGGTGAAGGTGAAGGAAACAGACCTGATCATCACCCTGGGGCAGCTTGCTATATGTAGGTGAGAAAGAGGTCAGGCATGACCCAGTGGAGCACTTCAGGTGCCACAGCAAGACAGGAAAGAGTTTTAGCCGGTCCTGGTGGTACCAGCCTGTAATCCAGTACTCTAGGAGGCTCAGGCAAGAGGATCTCAAGTTCAAACCCAGGCAAGTTATCAACATGCTGTCTCAAAGCAAAAATGAAAAGTGGGCTGGAGATACAAAAGTATTTCAATACAGAATTCATGATTGTGTCCACAGCATACAGTTAAGTGCTGCTCTCCACATTCCCACTTACCAGAAACTCATAAAACTTTTTTTTTCTTTCTGGTACTGGGGTTAAACCCAGTACTTCTGTATTGAAGTACTTCTTTACCCTCCTCTCTTTCTTTTTGGTAAGTAGAACGAAGGGAAGGTAAAGAGACTAGGGAGGCTGACTTATCTTTTATTTGTTTGTTTTTAAAGACTTGTTTCTGACAGGTCCCTAGTCTCTTTGCCTTCCCTTCGTTCTACGTACCAAAAAGAAAAAGAAGAGGGTAAAGAAGTACTTCAATACAGAAGTACTGGGTTTAACCCCAGTACAAAAAAAAAAAAAAAAAGTTTTATGAGTTTCTAGTAAGTGGAAATGCGGAGAGCAGCACTTTCCATATGCTGTGGATGCTGTCAAGAATTTGGTTATTTTTTTTTTTTACAAAGGGAGTGGTTGCAGGATTTTTGGGCAAGAGAATAATAGAAAATTATTAATTTCAAAAAGATAATTCTGGTTGCAGCGTTGCTACAGAGTTAAGCTAATATACCCCAGATATTCCAAACTTGGCTTTTAAATTGTAGTTCTGCTTTATATTTAGTCTTGTGGGCTGTTTACTCATCTGTGAACGTGGGCAATGATTTCTACCCCATGTATGGTAAAGATTAATGGATAAGGTGAGAATGTGTTTAATAACTTCAATTTCCTCCTTGCTCCCCACCTAGCCGTAGACAGTAGAATATAAAAGGCTCTGCATCACCAGGTTGCAACACCATCTCTGGTGGCCTTGGGCACAGCACCACCAAGTTCACTGGTAGTTCCATAAAGTCATGGGCTCAGTGTCAAGCTGTGGAACTTTTTCTAGTGGTAGAAGGCATTGAACCCAGCAGCGCTTTACCACTGAACCACATTCCTAGCTCTTTTTATTTTCAGATAGTGTCTTGCTAAATTGTCCATGCTGGCCTTGAACTCACAACTTCCCTGTCTGCCTGCTGAGTAGCTGGCACTACAGGTGTGCACTACTATACTCAACTCTTGAGAGATCATAGTTGCTGTTGTGGCCTGTTTGCAGATAACTCTTGAGGTGTTGTGTCAGAAGAAGCTGCTGAGTTTAATACTTTTTTTGTTTTATTTTTGGTACTGATTGTTGAACACCAAGCCTTCCTCTGTGTTACATCCCAAGCCCTTTTCATTCTTTATTTAAAACAGAGCCTTGATAAATTGCCCAAGCTGTGCTCAGACTTGGACTCCTGCTGTCTCGCCTTCCAACTGCGGGATTACAGGCCTGTGCCACTAGGCCCATCTAACCAGAATACCCTTATTTGCACCCCAGACTCATTGAGCCTAAAGAGTTTTCTCTACTTGTCAACTTACTTGAATTTTCTGTAATCTCTAAGTATCTTGCACATATCATGGGTTCCCTGTACAGCTTTTAAGGGACTGTGTCATTGTAAAGAATTTCATCATAGTGGTTTTTATTGAGTTTGTATTGTGAGTTTGCCTAATGGTAGAAGATGTGTGTGTTTGCTTTTAATCACATAAGTAGTACATGTAAATAGAATGCTCATAAGTGGTATGGAAGCAATAAAAGTGATTTGGACAAAACAGCTGCCCTTATGGGGCTTGTAGTATAACTGGAAGAAAAATTTGCAGCCTTCTTTTCGCTATCTGAAACCTTTATGAGTTAGTCTCTGCTACACCTCACTTATTTCCTGCTCTGGGAAGGTGGCTGGTGTCATAGGATATCATATACATAGTGGGGTTTCATGTGAGGGCAGGTTCCTATGATACCTGACCGTTTTTTTCCTGCAGTGTGTATAGATGTAATTTAAAATAGATCTGTAAATCCCCCTGTAGCTGCTTTCTAGTATATCTAGATTTAGGTTCAGTTTCTGTTTCTATTTTACTGTCCACATGGAGACATATTTTATTTTAGGCTTTCCAACCTAGAGAATGACATTGCCAAGAGTGCTCACCACTGGTGTGGCTCTTGTCACAAATAGGTCATTGGTGAGCTCATTGCAGCTCCCAGTATGAGCTGAGAGACAGGATAAGAAATGCCACCCTGCCTAATCAGTATACCTCTTGAGCTCTCATTCGTGGTCGACGTATCTTCTTGCCTGGAGATTTGACTCAGTGTGACTTTGATGGTCCTGCACAGGTGCTTTACAGAATAGACGGCGTCCCGTGGTCCCATGTGCCTCTGGGTGGTAGGTCCTGCTGATTGTGAGTGCAGCAGCGTCCAGCAGTGGCAACAGCAGGGACGTCTGTGGCAGGTGAAGGAGAGGGAGTTGTAGGCAAAATAAATGGCATAAGATGGGAAGTTCTTGTATCATGTGTGTTCTCTGCCTCTAAATGTTTTACATACATTAGTTAATTCCTTTAACCCTTGCAGCAACCCTGAGTGACAGGTGAGGGAACGGAGGCGCAGAGAGATTAAACACCCAAGCCCCAGGTCACGTTGCAACTTAGTGTAGGGACTGAGCGGCTACTGCTCATAATCATTATGCCAGCCTGGACCCAAGACATTGGTCAGCAGATGCCCATGCTTTTGAACAGCTGGACACAGAGCACAATGTTTGTTTCTGACTCTAATATGGAAAAGCAAACATATAACTGCATCCTAGGTGAAGTGGTGTGAAGGTATGTGATCTCACGAAGGTGGAAAACTAAGCTTGGAAATAAGAAAAAAAAAGAAAGATTCTTCTGAAAGGCATTTTAACAAGTCTTTAGTAGTAGCTAATAGACTGGAATGTGTTTTATCGTGAGAGTGGCATTGTACTTGCCTGTTTTGTTTACTTTTTAGATCTAGAGCTGGTGCTCCATGCTGCAGTGCTTAGCAAGCCTCACCGCATGAGGCTTTTGAAGACGTGACAAGAAAATTGCACCAGAGCCAAGTTTTTCTCTGTCTAATTTTGTTTTGCTTAAGCCAGTGTGAGTTCTTGTCAGACTCCCTCAACGGGAGTGCAGCCATGGTGATCAGGGCAGCACTCACGAAGGGACTGTCGAGCATGCCATGAAGAGAGAAGTGAGATGTGGCAGCTCCCTCCGCTTATCCAGGAGCATTTCCTGAGTGTTCAGGACAATAAAGTGGTAGGAGGAGGTCTGGCCTCTGAAGTGCAGTCCTCTGGCTGGCTGGGTCTTCACACCTGCACTGGGCTGGGCAGGCTACAGGAGGTGCCTGCATCCTTATGGGCTGACAGCTAAAACTTGAGTTGGGTTTTTCCCCTAGAAGGGAAAGTTTGGTTTCTATATGTTCTCCTATCACTTTATCAAGTAATAAGACCTTAATCATAAAACATAGTTTTTGTATTTTAGATTTTTTTTTAATTTTGTTTTCATGTTACTAGGGATTAAACCCAAGGCCTTCACACTGAAGTCAGTCTGTCTTGCCTTCCTGCCTTCTTGGCTTCCTTCTCTCTTTCTTCCTTTCTCTCTTTCTTTCCTTTTTTTCTCTGATTTGAAACAGGATCTCACTAAGCTGCTAAGGCATGGCCCAAACTTGGGATCCTCCTGCCTCAGACTTCTGCTGCTCATGCCTTGGCAAAATTGTGGTTTTTTTATTTAGTCTTTAAAAAGTGCTTTTAACCTGTAATTGCAGCACTCTAGGAGCATGAAGTAGGAGGATTGCAAGCTCAAGGCCAGCCTGGCTAACTTAGAGAGACCGTGCCTCAAAAAATCAAAACCAAAAAGTAGGCTGGGGATGTAGCACAGTGCAAAGGACCCAGGTTCCATCCCCAGCACTACCCAAAAAGAAAGAAAGAAAGTACTTTTAGCCAACAGCATTTTGAGATCTTTTAGTATGCTGAGCCTTACTTGAGGAGGTGAGATCGGCTTATGAAAATAGCATGTGGCATGGCTTCAGTGTGCAAGGATTTTAAAATTTTAAGAGTAGGCCGCTGAAGAGTATAGAACTTTTGTGTGTCCACAAGTGCTAAACTAGTTTTGACCATAAGAATTCTGGGGAGTTAGCAGTAGAGAAGACCAAGGCAGGCTCACATGGTTGGTGAGGAACTGACGGAGCTGAGCCCAGTGCTGGGGCTCAAAGGGTGAATGCTAGTGGTCAGGGTGGGCTGGGTGATGGAAGAGGACAGGGGCATGCCAGTTGCATGAGCTGTGTGTTAAGTATGCGTGGTGAGGGTGACCTAGAAGAGTCAGCCTTCTTGTCTTGTAAGGGGAAGAGAAGCATCATTGTTTTGCAAAATTAGTGCTAGTTAGAACTGTTCCTTCTTATTTTCTTACCAGATCTTGAGCCCTCTAAACATGATTAGTGCTGGCTTCTAAAATAGCAGATTGTGTTCCCATTCTTTGCAGTACACAGAGAAACCTCCTGCTTACAGAGGTTCACCTCGTTCATTGAGGACTTTTTGGAGGATAAATGAGGGAGTAGGCAGTGCAGAGTGGCCAGGAGCAAACACGCTTTTAACCAGTTATCAGTGGGAGGCTCTGTTTTCTAAGGGTCAGCCACCACGCCTGTGTCTCAGGGCCAGCGAGGGCTGTTGGAAGGAGTGTTCATCCTGTGTAGTTCACTGACTGTAGGAGCATTGCCTATTTTCATGTGAAGCCAAACCTGTAACTTAGCGATAAGAACATGCCTTTGACTGACGTGGTCAGCACAGGACTGTAACTTTAAAACTCCATAGAAGCATGCACTGCTAGACAACAGGAATATGAAAAAGTTGTCCTTCTGCCACACGCATTTTTAGGTGATTGATTGCATCATTGTTTCAATGTCATAGATTGTATTTACGCAAACCCAGACCATGACAAAGTCTCTAAGCGATGTAATCTTATGGGACCAGCATCATATTTGTGGTCTTTCATTGACTTACACGTCACTATATGAATATAATTAGTGTATAGTTAATATTTGTGGAGATGAAAAGGAAATATTGTAATAGGGAGAAATCAGAGGGCAGGGGAAGGGAGAGGTGGAAAAAATGATTGTGATGCGATATGTATATGAATCAGTCCCCCAACCTGAATACAGTTATCATGTAACATATACTAAGATTAATAAAAAGAAATTTTCACTCATAAAAACACATGATGAGCATTAGTTGTATTGAATCTGACAGTTGCTTATATTATTCACCCACATTTCATCCTTTTCCATATTGTTAAAAGGTAAACCTTGTCACATTCAAAATGTAAATTGATTCTTCCAGATTGTATTTCATGAATTGAGCAGCTCCAAACAGGAATTGGTTCAGGCTTCACCAAAGAAGCATGAGGGGAAAGCTCGTCCACATTGAGTGTGGGAGCAGAACAAGGAAATTACTTGTCTGGTTAACATTTGAGCAGTTTCTGTGTTTCAGCTGTCCTGGTGGGAGGTTCCTGATGATACAGCTGATGCTCAGCCTCTTGTCATCTGTTACACTTGCTTCCTTTTATTTATTTGGAAGTCCAGAACACTGAGGCCATCTTGGGTTAGTGGCCTCCCTGAAGTTATTTTTATAGTTTCTCTACATTTATGTTTGAAATCTTATGTGCTTATATTATAAAAATGCATGAATTTTCCCCCTAAAGGATAACATACTATATTCGGTTATCAATAATACATTTGAAAACTTTTTCTTCACAACTACCAAAGAATGGTTTACAGCTGTTTGAGGATCTGAGCAGTAAACTGTGGTTCTGAAGTAGGGTAATTAGCTGTTCATCACTTAATTCCCATCTCAAGGAAGGTTTTCGAATGAATACAGTGCAGTTGTGATGTGCAGTGTCTTTTCCTTCAGTAGCCAGGATCCTGGTTTTACATGGAGTGGGGAGTGAATTTGGGTAGCAGCTGGTGAGTTTTGTGGCTTCCCTTTTTTCCTGCTGCATAAACTTCATTCGTCCTTGGTCAGAGCTCAGAAGGTAGAGGATTGTATCAGTGTTACTGTCTTTCTGTTGGGAAGGAGTACACTATTTAAGTTTCTTACAAGTCTGAAATAGGATTGGCTTTCTAGTAAGGATGAAAAATAACCTTATTGGAATGTCAAGGAAGAAAGTGTAAGTGTAGACAGCTAAGGAGGTAAACATCCCCTGGCTACAAATTAGCTCTGCCTCATTGTTGCTAGTGGTGAGTACCTGTGGTGCTAGTGTAAAGGATGCTATGCTAACTCTGAGAGCTCCCAGGGGTTCTCACCAGTGTCTTACCCTGTTGGGTTATGTGGTTCCTCATGAATTATATGGGAAACCATACAATTGGCTCTCCATGTCTGTGGGTTCTGCATCCTCACATTTGAACAACTGCAGATCAAAATGTACAGAAAAAAATAGGCCTGTGTTAAACATATATATAGACCCTCCCATCGTTATTTCATAAACAATATAGCATGATACCTACTTATAACATTTCCACTGTAACAGGGAATCTGGAGATGATTTTAAGTGCACAGGAGCACTTGTGTAGCGTGTGTGCACCTACAGCACTATTCTATATGAGGGAAGTGAGCATCAGTGAATTTTAATTTCAGTCCCCTGTGAGTACCCGGGGATGACTGGTTTTTATTAACTTAGTGGTGCATGCTATTTTGTATAATTTCTTTTTTCTAACCCAAATGGCTCTTCTTTCCTTTGCTGACTAAACCTAAACCAGGGACTTTAAATGGCTTAAGAGAAATGGCTTAAAGCAAGCAAAATAAAAGAAAGCTTAGTTGAAACCGTAGTACGTAAAGTTGTCATTATTATTCTACCTGCCCATAGCAGATGCCTTCCAGAGAGCAGTGTTCCACTTAAGGGGAGTTTCGTGGCAGAAACTTCAAACTTTGTGCATAAAATAGGAATTTAGAACTTTGTTAAAATTAAATACATGTGTGCATTTTTATTATAACATCTATATGTTTGTCTTATTCTAATGGGTAGGCACAAAATTCTGTTGCGACTTGCTTGATGATAGCCAGAGTCTATACCAGAAACTCTGAAGACAAAAATTACATTTCCATTGTGCCTGATTGTCCAAGGCCATGGCATAGATGTGAGGGTTTGTCTGCTTTTAGCTGTTTCATAGAATTTCAAGAAGATGTTTCAGCTTCGACATTATAATATGAATGTCATGATTTTTTAAAGAGTGGAATTGTTCATTTGACTGAAATCCATGGGCATTTTCTCCCTACTGCTTCCTGAGCTCTAGATTTTGTTCAGGACTCCCAGAGGCCTGGGAAGACTGTTGAACCCAAGATGAACAGAAGGCATTTGGCTGTGTTTGTCTGTACCTGTGGATTCCTGTACCTTCTGCCCTGGGACATCTGGGTGCCCATGATTCTGTCTTCTCTGAAGAAAGATGAAAGCCAGAGGAAAATTAACACTTCTCATGTACATTAATTTTATGGCTTATGAATTGATAATATTGGCATTTGATCAACATTACATCAGGAAAGCCAAGAACTTTCATAAGATCACATACCTTAGAAATCAAGTCCAACTTTTTGGTTTTGTACATGAGAGAAAGAAGTATTCACAAAATAAGTCCACTTATTTTGTTACTTTGAAACTTTTTTCTTTTGAGAATTTTCTCCAGGTGCAATTTTCAGTCATTTCTGAGTTACTAACATGCAAAAATGAGCATCATATATAAAGTACATGTGTGCTTGGTGGTGGGGGAAGGATGTAAGTTGTTTTTAATTTTTTATTTAGAATTTAAAGACATGAAAATTAACATCTAGGATCATGCCTTTAAATGAGAAAAACTCATATATATTAGCATATATAGTTATCAAAATAAAATATGCATATATTTCATTACCAATTTAGGAAAATCTAAGTATGAAAATTGACTTAAAAGTATTTGATCATGTACATTAATCATTTAATTTTTATCTTCTTATCGGTTGGCATTTTTTAGGATCATTAATGTACCTGAATGGTTGGCAGAACCTACACTTTTGAACCAGGATAAGAATCTGGTGGTTATGTGTGGACTATAATTTTGAATGAATGTGACAATTTATCATCTCTCACAGTACTGTGTTTGGATTTGGCTTCTAATGCTTGTGAAGTAGTGTGATCGTTCAGTTCTGCTACCAAAATGCTGAACTTACCTTACTTTTTTCTCTTTCATTGTCTCCGTCTGATGTGGCTGTTGTGTTCATCACCTGTGTCTGTTGCTGCCATGGTTTCTTTCCATCATTAAGGAAACCTCCCAAGGTAAGTACTGACATGGAATTGGGAATTGGGTGTATGTACTGGCTCAGGGTGCAGAAATCTGGGATTTCTACTAGTCACAAGAATTCATGTATACGTGTAGTAACATTCTCACTTAAAGCTCAAACCATGAGCAAACAATTCATGTTACTAATAACATGAAATGACATGTCCCTTGGTGTGTGCAAAGCACTTTCATGCATTATGTCATTCTTGGAATGAGTGCTGTGATCTTCAGACACATCTGTTAGGTGACTGGTTCTGTTGGTGAAAGAGGAAGTTCACCAAGATGAAATGGCATGTCCCCAGCTCCCATGCTGAATGGGTAGAGTGTGACCACCCTAGAAAGCAGAAGGACACAACTGGCAGGACCTCAGAGTCTTTGGAAAGATTTCCTTCATGATTAGATAGAGATGCACCTTACATCAGTCCTTTATGACTGTTGAAGTCCCCAGCCAGTCACACAGTGTCCATTAGTTCAGAGTTATACCTCACAGCTCTGGCCAACCTTTGATGGCCTGAAAGGCAAGAGAATATATTCAGGGAGAAGGTGAGAAGCAAGGGATGTAGGTGACCAGGCTCTCAATACTTGAAAGTTGATTTTGTTATAGTGAACATTTTATTGTGTAGCAGAGAGGCACTTTGTCCTAAAAATAACAAGAAATTTGACCAGCCCCTGGCCAGTGATGCTAACCACAGCCAAAGTTCTTAAAATGGGATTAGGACACGCTGCACCTATACATATTATCTGTTCAGAATGTAAGAAAGGTTGGGTAAAGGTATGGAAGCCAAAATAGAAAGGCTTACTTTTTTTCCCCGGGGTTATGCAGAAATATCCAGCTTAGATCTTAGATGATAGAAACACACCAAAGTGATATTCCATGCTTTACATTTATGAAGGGCATCATGGGTGTAATCTTTGACACTAAGTCTTGTGACTCTAGCAAGGAAGGCATTCACTGAACAAATAACGTGAGCTTTATTTAGAAAAAAGAAATATCAAGATTTCTGGTCAAGATGGCAGCTGAGTAACAGCGCTGCACAATGTCTCCTCATCGACCCACTTAAAAGTCAAGAATTTAGTTAGAAAAAGTGTGTTCAGTGTAGCTGGGAAAAAGAGGAGCATCCCCAACAACTGAAAGGAGTCAGGGGAAGGTCAGAAATTCTGAAGGATCGTCGAAAGCAGAGAAAAAAAAATCCCAGCAACCCGGGAAGCCACACCAGGCTGGCTGCAAACGGCTGGAGCCACAGGCAGCTATGGATGGAGGAAAGCTCGCATGGGCCTGCAACATCTGCCAGAGCTGGGAGAGGATGCAGCACCCCAACCACGGACAGGAGGCTTTGGGTGGGTCAGAAATCCTGAAGTCACATCAGAAGAGGAGGAAAAAAGCAGCTGAATCAGCACGGCCCCCGAGCTGCCAGCATCCACAGACCAGACGGAGGAAGGTCTGGAGCCACAACCTCAGCCTGAGGTCAGCACAGATCCGGAGAAGTGGGAATTGTCGGCAACTGGTGACCCCGGCCTCCAAAAACCAACCCACAGGTGGTGTGTACTACAAATGCAACGTGCGCCTCCCCCTAGAAAAAGCCCCAGGATCCCAAATCAGAAACAGGGCTCAGCAGCCTTCACAGAAAGTGATGTAAGCAGGAGCCATTTTAAAAAGAAAGGGCGGGGGGGGGGGGGACCCTCAAGATTGAACCCTTTAGAGTAAAAGAAAGCTCAGAAAAGCACATCAGGGCTTTAGGGTCACCCTTAAACAGTGCCTAGGAAGAAACTGGTACAAGCGGCAGAGAGAGGAGAAAAGAGGGGAAAAGGCTGCTGATCCCCTGAACGGCTAAGGGGGCCTCTGCTCCAAGGGTGGAGAGCCCCACCCTGGGGAAGGGAAGCCAGGACAGACGGAGAGCTGTGCGGAGTGTACTGGGGGGAACAAGACACCTCAAAATGGGGATCATCGCCCCATTCCTGCGGCACGTGCCAGAGGCTTCTGGTTCACTGCTGCCCTGCATGCCAGAGGTATCTAGGACCAGGAAGTCCATTACCAGTCCATCCCATGAGCCAGAGGTTTCCAGAGGCTTCCAGGGAATCCCATCACCCTGTCAATCCTGAGCCCCCAACACTTCCAGAGGCATCAAGGACTGGGCCTTAACCAAACCCTTCTTTGCTGCGCACCAGAGATAGCCAGAGATAGCAGAACCATGGTAATAAATCTCCTACAAAAAGACCTGACACCGCAGAAGATGATACCAGGGATCCTGAAATTGCAGAATCCAAAGATGAAAATGGCAAAATTGATGTTAACTTCTGGGCCCAGAAAATCAATGAATTAAAGCCGGAAATAAAACAGACAATGAAAAAGCTACACCAACACATAGCTAAGCTAAAAGCAATCCTTGAAAAGCAAACAAAGGAGACCATAGAAGAAATATACCAGAAGATAATAAAGGTAATACAAGAAATTAGAGAAGAACACAACAGAGATATAGAAAAATTGAATGCAGATATTCAGGAAATGAAAAACATGCAGGAACAAATAAGCAACCACATTAAACATCTTCAGAATAGAATGTTAGACCTAGAAAATAAAGTGCCTGAGCTGCAACATACAGGCTATGAAGAACACAAAGGAAATAAGAAAGAGAGCGAATCACTGCAACGATTGATAGATGACTCAAGGAGAAATAACCTGAGAATTATGGGAGTCCAGGAGAAGACTAAGGACAAAACAAAAGGCTTAAAGGACATTCTTTAGTGAAATTATGGAAGAAAATTTCCCAAATCTAAGAAAAGAAATGAACATGGAACTATTGCAGGCATATAGAACACCAAACAACTTTGATCAGAAGAGATCCTCATCACGACACATCATAATCAAAATACTGGAAACCCAACACAAAGAGAAAATACTAAAAGCGGTAAGAGAAAAACAGAAGGTGACCTATAAAGTTAAGCCCATCAGGATAACTGCAGACTTCTCAGTCCAAACTCTGAAAGCCAGGAGATCATGGAGCAATGTCATCCAGGCACTAAAAGAACATAAATGCCAATTAAGACTGCTATATCCAGCAAAATTATCTTTTAATTTAAAGGCAGAACTTAAAACTTTCCACGATATAGAAAGCTTAAAGGAATTTGCAGCCACTGAGGCAGTATTGCAGAAAATACTTAAAGGAAACTTAGAAAGTGAAAGGGAGGCCAGCGACACCTATGACCCCAGAGGAAAAGCGACAACAGCTAGAGGAGAATGAGCTGAGAAAAAAGTATGTTAGTAATCAGTGAAATATGAATAAGTTATGGAAGTTAAAAATTCCGAAATAACTAAATTTGCCTTCATATCTGTTACTTTAAGTATATTTATGTGGTGTAGATTTAAGTTCATTTAATGTAGCAGTGTGACATAGTTTTAACTTTGTTTTATTGTAGCAATTCACTTATTAGCTCACTGATGAAAATTTATCCTAAGAAAACTGATCGATGTAAAGATTACCCTGTAAATGTATAAATATGTACCTTCCAGTATTCAGCTAAGGCTTTTGAAATTTAACTTTTTTTTTCTTCTTTCCCAAATTTACTAGTCTTTTGAACTACATGCTTGTAGTTATTTTCTAATGTGAACTGGTGGGTAAGGCCAGGTTTAACAATAACAACAAAGATATAGCAAAATATAGGAATAAAACTTTTGGTAAATATCCCAATAAAGGGATTGGTTGGATTCAGAAAAGAGGCATCAAGATTTAACTACTGCGAACCCATTTGAGGAATAGGAAGCTGAGTTAGAGTAGTGACTTAAGTGAAGTGATTTAGATGTGGAAGATTAATATGTTAAGTACTGTATAGTCTCTCTGACTTGCAAAGCCCAGAACCCAGACATTCTGTAGAACCACATGAAGTGATAGCCAGAATTGGGGGAAGGGAGAGGGAGGGGGTGGGAGTGTCAAAAATGGGAAGGGATTGTAAAGTTGATATGGTACATATGTGTACGAAATACCCAAATTCATTGTAAATACTATGTATTACATATGTATATTAATAAAAATAGTGGGGGGAAAAAGAAAAATATGTAGTATCATGGAGGTATGAGCCACAGCAGGCATCCTTGCCAGGGTGGGAGGATCAGATTATTGTTCATGTGGATATTACCTCACAAGTTTGCAAACTGGAGGAATTTGTTGCTGCTGGAAGATCTGAGTGCCCTTTATTTAGCTCTTCTTTCCATTGCTATTGGTCCCCAGAAGTTGTAAAGCATTGTTTCAGTTTTGTGTTGTATTTACTTCTTTCCTTATGGAAAGAGGTAATGTAGTATGGACTACACATGGCTCCTTAGTGAAGGAAAGCACCGAAATAGAAAAGAGCCATGAAACGTGCTTAGAAGTCACTGTTGCTTTGTGCACAGAAAGGCACAGCCTTTCTGCAGCCTAGCCTGAATGTGTAGCCTCTTGGTTTGCAGCCTCGGTTTTGCCAGATGTTCTGTTGATAATTCCTAGGAGGTTTTCAAAATAAAATTCATGCTGAATCATCATGTTAAGATATATCTTTTCTGTACTTAGATTGTATAAAAAATCTATGTGTTTGTGTATGCATAATACACCTTACGAAGCACATCTGGAAAACATGACAGTTGTTTTGAATACAGGTAGCTGATAGAGAGTAAATTTAGAAAGATACTAAGGTATGTACAGGGCTTTCATTATAGAAACTGTGTTATTGTTGAAAACAAATGGGAAAAGGGAAAGCTACCATTAATGCTTTTAAGAGTGAAATTTGTAGCTAGGTGTGGTGGCATGTGCCTGTAGTCCAGCTCCTTGGGATCACTTGAATTTAAAGTTGAAGAATAGCCTGAGCAACATAACAAGACCGTAGTTCATTAAAAAAATTCTTATTTATTTAAAACAATTATTTTTGGCATGAGTAGTCATCAGAAGCATCAGAAAAGATAGTATAATTCAGTTTAACAAACTGCATGAAACAGATCTAGCCCTTACTATCCAGTGGGGGTGAGCTGGGGAATATACACACGATGTAATAGAAAATTAGTTGTGCAAAGCCCACAGAGTCAAATATATTTAAAATTGATAAATTCAGAATTATGCTGTTAGGAATAACAAATCAAGTAGTCATTTGTCACCTTTCCATTGAGGACAGCTAAGACTGGGGAAATTACTAAAAACTGATGCTTGGAGGCACTGGAGATAGACTAGTTATGTTTATTTGTTTGTTTGCTTATTTTTGAGAAAGGATTTTGTTCTGCAGTCCATGCTGATCCCAAATTCACTATGTAGCCCATGCTGTCCTTGAACATACAGCAATCCTCCTGTCTCTGGGTCCTGGTTGCTGGGATTACAGGTGTGTGCCACTACTTCCAGCTCATGAGGTACTGGGGGAATTGAACCCAGGACCTTGTACTTGCTAGGCAAGCACTCCAACCATTGAGCTATGTCCCCAGCCCTAGACTAAGTTTATTGAACAGTTACTAGACCAAGGTCTAAAAGAAAGTGAGAACTTGGAGGGTTGTGCATAGTATTTGGGTATATGCCATTCAGTAATAAAAAAGGTTAAAGGCAAAGCTGTAGTGTCTACAAACAACAGAATTGGAGTTGATGACCCACCAGAAGGGCAGTCCTTACTAATCTCCTTGTACTTTGGGCTGGCAAAATTGATGCCCAGCCTTTAGGAGGAGAAGAAGTCTAAACAAAAATAAGCTAGCCTTCATATAAATTGCTGTAGGTTTGCAGTCATATGTATGGCCCAAGAAATCATAAACATCAAAATTGAATCAAAATGGTACCAGAATACAGATTATCGTAAGTTCCTGGTAGAAGCAGATGTAATCCTGAGTCCTAAGAATTCCATAAACCCTTTAAAACAAAAAAGAAAACAAAAAACAAAAAAGAAAAAGAAAAAAAAGATATATATACTTGCTTAGCATGTATGAAGCCCTAAATTTAATCTTCAGGACTGCAGGGGGGAAAAATGCCTAATAAACAAAATTAAAGAGGGTATGTAACAAGATAATGTGGCATGAAGAACAACCAGCAATAATAATAAAACAGAACTAGGTTTAGAGTGCTTCATAGATGTTCACATTATTGGACACAAAATTAAAAATAAACATGCTTAAAGCTGGGTGTGTCAGTACATGTCTACTATCCCAGCACTTTGGGAGGCTGAGGCAGGAGGATTGCCAAGTCCAAGGCCACCCTGGGCTCCATAATGAGTTCAGAACCAGCCTGAGCTATAGAGTGAAACCCTGTCTCAAAAAAGAAAGAAAGAAAGAAAGAAAGAAAACTTTCTGTGTTTAAAGAGAGAAAACATTGGATTTAAAGATATTGGGAAAAACTGGAAATTATAAAAAATGGCAAAACAGTTTTCAAAAATAACCCAATAAAAATTCTCAATCTGAAAAGCTCAAAACCAGGAACTGAAAGCTTTGAGCAGAATAGACAGAGCTGAGAAGAGAATTAAGTAACTGGGAGGGGACAAATCTTGGCAGAAAAATGGGTGTTCACATATTTTTTTAAAGAAAAAGTAAATGCAGACCTATATCCTTAACAAAAATTAACTCAAAATGTTTCAACTAAAATGTTAAATGAAAAACTGTAGCAGTTTTAGAAGATTACTAAGGAAAAAAACTCTCCTGGGTTTGGGGTGACCTTTTAGACACAATGTTAGAAGCATGATCCCTGAAAGAAAAAATTTGATGAGTAAGACCTGATTTAAAGTGAAACCATCTGCTTGGCCAAAGAACATTAAGAGTATAAAGATAAGCTATAAACTAGGAGAAAATATTTGTAAAACACACCAAATGAAGGACTTTGTATGCAAAAATACATAATTTAACACTCAGCAGTAAGAAAACTGAGTTACAAAATAAGCAAATAATATGAGTAGACATCTCACCAAAGACGACAAATAAGCACGCAGTAAAAGACAGTGTCTAGAGCACATGACAGCTAGGCTGTGACTTGAAAAAGGGAAGAAAAGAAAGATGAGCAGAAGCAGAATAACACTATAGTAGAAACAAGATTCAAGTCCAGCTAGATTGCAAGTCTCTTCAGCGATGGACAGAGCCACCTTGCCAGACACTGAACCAGAGCACCATCCCTGCTCTGTGTACGTGCCGCCTAGACATTGCGGGCTGTGTTAAGAAAAGCAAAGGAAAGGGCAGAGACACAATCTCTACCGTGAAACTGTCTTTTATTGGAGAAAAATGCCTGAGAGGGTCTCTCTGAGGAGCAGAAAGCATCTCTCTCAGTGGGAGTGGTGTTTTTATAGAGTAGAGTGACAAGGATGTGGAGGCAGGTGTTGGAATTGGGTGACAGGGATGTGGAGAAAAATTTGGGAAGTTTTTAAATTGGGTGGCCAGCCAGATTTTGAAGAAAAGGTGGTTACTTCTGGATATTGTGTCCCAGGGGTGCACTTCAGGGGTCAAAGGCTGGTGCCTTCCTTCAGACATCACCACCACCTTAGGTGTTCTTGTCATTACTTGGTGCTTTTCCAAGGAATCTTTATTCATAGTCTGTGCTTGGATAGTTGTTGAAGTTACATCTAATTATGTGATAATGGTAAATGATAATCACTGAGCTGTCATTTGCTTTGTGTCTGTTATTAGCAAGGATTTTACACACTTCACAAAGAGAGGTTCTGAGGTGCTAGTGCAGGTGGCAGGAAAGGGAGGCTGTGTCGAGGAAGAAAGGAGTAAGTGGATGAGGAAGTACAGCTAGCATCTTGGGACTCAGCTGCTTTGGTCAGTAGAAAGGGAGGAAAAGCTGGTGAAAATCAAGGAGAGACCCTAGGCAATTAGAAATGCTGCTCACGTTAGGATTAAGACTTTTTACATTTCCCTACAATTTTTTTTTGTTCCTAAATGTTTTTCTAAGTATTACATTATGATAAAGAAAAGATGGAGATTTTTTTGATTGACTTTTAAAAGTTAGCCTTAGGACGTGGTGGCACACGCCTGTAATCACAACACTTGGGAGGTTAAGGCCAGGCGGACTGCTGTGAGTTTGCGGCCAGCCTGGATTGCAAAGCAAGACCTTATCCCCACCGCCCCCCCCCCCCAAAAAAAAAAAGGTTAACCTTAAATTTTTCTCATGGCATATGTAATAGAGCATATCAGAACATAAAGGAAATTTTAGACAAATGTGTGTATGTATGTCTTTGGATTTTTCTCTTTGGTATTGCATTTTATAATGTGGTAGTCTTGAGTGGAGAAACACTTATTTTAGTACAGGCCGTGTGCATGTTATGCAGTGTTTATAGGAACAAGTTCTTTTTTTCTTAAGAAAGTGAGCTTTTGGACAAACATGGAGCCCCTGGCGACTCCTCCGTAGGTACCCTCTCTTCATGATTGTTGGAGTTGAGGGAGTGTAGTTTTCACTTCAAGGTTTCTATCTTAGGAGTATTGTAGACAGCTTAAAGGGGGAAATTGTCTGTTAGTTTAGCCACCTGCTGATAAACTTTGGATTTTGATAGGGAGCAATTCAGGGAGAAAAGAGGTGATTCTGTTTTTGGGGTTTTATAGGCTAAGTTGGGGGAAAATAAGAGGTTTGAAAGAAATTGTAAATACCTGCAAAATCATTTTGCTTTCTGGTCATATCCCTCTTTACTCAATTTGCTTACTTTAAACTCATAATTGTTATATTTAGTCTCTTCTAACTTTAACATGTAATTTACTTTAATGATTTGATCATGTAAATTTACTTTCTTTTTTTCCATTCTGTTTGTAAAAGAGTTTAGGAACTACCCAACTTCAAAATATTTGATCCTACTTCTGTGTATATTAGTCTGTTGGCAACATTATGGCAAGGTAAAATTGTCATTTGAGTTTTGTTTTTTGGTGTTGGTTAAGTGCTCTGTCTGTCCCTCAGCTGCACACCCAGTCCATATTATGGCATTGTGAAGGTCACATGCTTTAAAGAAGTACACTGAGGGGCTGGAGAAATAGCAACAGTGATTAGAGCACTTGCCTAGCAAGTGCAAGGCCCTGGGTTCAGTTTTCGATGCACCACGTGAGCTTGGGTGTGGTGGCATATGTCAGTAATCCCAGCACTCTAAAGACAGACAGGAGGATTGCTGTGACTTCAGACCAGCCATGGCTACATAGTGAGTTCAGGACCAGCCTGAGATTCTGTCTCAACAAAAAAGACCCGCGACTGAGGCTGGGCTCAGTGAGAACCAGGCCTGGCCGCTCCGGAGGCAGCTGGTTGGCTTTGTAGACATTTTCCACACCCCTTGCCTCAGGAACCCACAGCTGAGGCTGGGCTCAGTGAGAACCAGGCAGCGATCTCCCCACCACCACTAGCGGTGACTGTATTCTCCCAGTGCTGGACAGAGCCCTACCAGAGAGAACCACATAGGGGAATCCAGGGACAGACAACCAGAGACAACCAAAGACAATAGAACCATGAGGAAACGTGGAGATAAATCTCCTTCAGAAAGTCTTGAAATACCAGAAGACCATACCAGGAATTCTGAAAATGCAGAAGCTAAAGATGAAAATGGCACAAATAATGGTAACTTCTGGGCCCAGAAACGCATTGAATTAAAGCAGGAAAAAATGATGCAGGAAATGAAAATCATATATCAAGAGCGACGCCAAGACCTAGCTAAGCTAAAAACAAGGTTGGAGAAGCAAGTAGAGGAGATCAAAGAAGAAATGAACCAGAAGATAATGAAGACCATACAAGAAGTAAGATAAGAACACAACAGAGACATTAAAAAATGCAGATATACAGGAAGTGAAAAACACACAGGTCATAATAAGCAACGATATCGAACAATTTCAAAATAGATTATCAGACCTAGAAGACAAAATGATGGAGCAGGAACAGAAAGACCATAAAGATCACAAAGTAAAAATAGAAGAAAGTGAATCATTACAACGACTGATAGACGATTCAAGAAGAAACAACCTGAGAATTATGGGAATCCAAGAGAAGACCGAGGACAAAACAAAAGGATGAAAAGTCATCTTCAAGGAAATTATGGGAGAAAATTTCCCAGATCTAAGAAGAGAAATGAATATTGAACTACCGCAGGCATTTAGAACACCAAACAATATTGATCAGAAGAGAACCTCATCCCGACACATCATAATTAAAGTACTAGAAACCCGACACAAAGAGAAAGTACTAGAAGCGGTAAGAGAAAAGCAGAAGGTGACCTACAATGGTAAACCCATCAGGATAACTGCAGACTTCTCAACCCAGACTCTAAAAACCAGGACATCATGGAGCAATGTCATTCAAACACTAAAAGAACACAAATTTCAACCATGACTACTATATCCAGAAAAACTATCTTTTAAACTGGAGGGAGAAATAAAAATCCTCCATGATATAGAAAGTTTAAAGAAACTTGCAGCCACTAAGCCATCACTGCAGAGAGTTCTCAGAGGAAACTTGGGTAGCAAAAGAGAAACCAACAACAGAAGAGACCCGGGGGGGGGGGGGGGGGGGAATACAAAAGCCAGAGGAGAATGAGCTGAGAAAAAAGTAAAGCCAGTAAACAACAGGGAAAAACTACAATGACAGCAGGACACACCAAACATACCTCAATAATTACCTTAAATGTGAATGGCCTCAACTCACCTATCAAAAGATATAGACTAGCTGACTAGATCAAAAAACAGAAACCCACAATTTGCTACCTACAAGAGACACACTTCACCCACATGGAAACTCATAGACTGAAAATAAAAGGCTGGAATTCAATATGTCATCCAACAGGTCCCAGAAAACAAGCTGGGGTAGCTATATTAATCTCAGACTCATCAGATTTCAAAAGGAAACAGGTGAAGAGAGACAAAGATGGACACTACATACTGGTTAAAGGAACATTAGAACAGGAAGATATCACAATTATCAATACATATGCACCCAACTCTTAGTACCCAATTATGTAAATCAAATTACTAGATTTGAAAGGATACATAGGCCCCAACACAATTATAGTAGGGGACTTTAATACTCCACTATCACAAATAGATAGATCAACCAGACAAAAAATCCACAAAGATATACAACTGCTGAAAGATACTATAGAAAACTTGGACATAACAGACATTTACAGAGTCTTCCACCCAACATCAACTGACTACACATTCTTCTCAGCAGCACATGGAACATTTTCTTTTAAAATAGACCACATTCTAGGACATAAGTCATGCTTAAACAAGTACAAAGGGATAGAAATAGTGCCCTGCATACTCTCAGACTATAGTGGAATAAGACTGAAACTTAACAGCAGTAGAAACAGAAGAAAATACACAAACACATGGAGACTTAATAACTTACTACTGACCAAACAGTGGATCACAGAAGAAATCAGAGAAGAAATCAAAAACTTCACAAAGTTAAATGACAATGAAAGTACATCATATCAAAATCTGTGGGACACAATGAAAGTAGTCCTTAGAGGAATAGTCAAAGCCGTAAATGCACACATCAAAAGAACGGAACAGTCACAAATAAATTCGCTAATGATGCACCTTAAGGACCTAGAGAAACAAGAACAACTTAACCCAAAAGGCAGTAGAAGAGATTACAAAGATCAGATCTGAAATAAATGAGATTGAAATTAAAAAGACAATAAAAAAGATTAATGAGTCAAAGAGCTCGTTCTTTGAAATCGACAAACCTCTTGCCAACCTCATCAAGAACAGGAAAGAAAAGGCACAGATTAGCACACTCAGAAATGAAAAGGATTTCTGCAGAAATCCAGAATATTATAAGAAATTACTTTGAACACCTATATTCTAACAAATTTGAGAACTGGGAAGAAATGGACGACTTCCTAGATACATATAAAATACCAAAATTAAATGAGGAAGATATAAAAAGCTTGAACAACCCCATCACGCACACAGAAATTGAAGCAGTAATAAAATCGCTACCTACAAACAAAAGTCCAGGGCCAGATGGATTCACAGCAGAATTTTTTCAGTACTTTAGGGAAGAACTTACTCCAATCCTCCTCAAACTATTTCATAAAGTAGAAAGTGAAGGAATGCTACCAAACTCATTTCTCGAGGCTAGCATCACACTAGTCCCAAAACCAGACAAAGACTTAACCAGGAAGAAAAATTACAGACCAATATCCTTAATGAATATAGATGCAAAAATCCTCAGTAAGATTCTGGCAGACAGAACCCAACAAGTAATCAGAAAGATCATATACCATGATCAAGTGGGCTTCATCCCTGATATGTAAGGCTGGTTCAACATACATAAATCAATCAGTGTAATACACCATATCAACAAAAGCGACAACAAAAACCACATGATCACCTCTATTAATGCAGAAAAAGCCTTTGACAAAATCCAGCACCCCTTCATGATAAAAACACTGAGAAAAATAGGTATAGAATGGCTCTACCTAAAACTCATAGAAGCTATATATGCTAAGCCTACTGCAAATATCATAGTAAAGGGACAAAAGTTGAAATTGTTCCCTCTCAAATCAGGAACAAGGATGCCCACTCTCTCAAATCAGGAACAACGATGCCCACTCTCACCACTTCTATTCAACATAGTTCTCGAAACACTGGCCATAGCAATCAGACAAGAAAATGAAATAAAGGGAATCTGCATCAGAAAGGAGGAGGTCAAACTCTCCTTATTTGCAGATGATCTGATTATCTACATGGAAGACCCTAAAAACTCCACTATGAAACTCCTAGAAATAATAAAAAAAATTTAGCCAAGTCACAGGCTATAAAATTAACACTAAAAAATCAGTACCTTTTCTCTATACTAATAATGAACTTATTGAGCAGGAACACAAAAAAAATTCCATTCTCAATAGCTCAGCAAAAGATTAAATACCTAGGAGTATACCTAACCAAGGAAGTGAAAGACCTATATTAAGAAAACTATATTACATTAAAGAAAGAAGTTATAGGAGATACTAAAAAATGGAAAGATATCCCCTGTTCTTGGATAGGCAAAATAAATACAGTCAAAATGACTACTACCGAAACTGATATATAGATTCAGTGCAATTCCTATCAATATACCTGCAAGCTTTCTTCAAAGAACTTGAAATAACAATTCTTAAATTCATATGGAACCAAAAGAGACCAGGAATAGCCCAAACAATCCTGAGCAACAAGACCAAAGTGGGAGGCATTACAGTTCCAGACATCAGGCTATACTATAAAGCCACAGTTGTAAAAACAATTTGGTACTGGCACAAAAATAGGTAGATAGACCAGTGGAACAGAATTGAAGATGCAGAGACAAACCCAAATACCCTCAAGTACTTAATCTTGGACAAAGGGGACAGCCTGTTCAACAAATGGTGCTGGTAAAACTGGACATCCGCGTGCAGAAGAATGAATCTAGCCACGCACCTATCACCATGCACCAAAGTCAAATCAAAGTGGATCAAAGACCTAGATGTTAAAAATGAAACACTAAGCCTTCTAGAGGACAAATTAGGCAAATTTCTAAAAGACATGGGGGTAGCCAAAGACTTTCTTGACAAGACACCAAGAACAAAAGAAATTATCCCCATTATCAACAAATGGGATCTTGCCAAATTAAAAAGTTTCTGCACAGCAAAGGAAGGTATCAACGTTGTAAAAAGAGATCCAACAGACTGGGAAAAAAATACTTACCACCAACATCTCAGATAAGAAGCTTATAACTAGAATATACAAGGAGCTGAAGAAAAGTCAGCCTACCAAAATACAGGATCCTATTGAAAAGTGGGCAAATGAAATGAGGAGACAGTTCACTCACAAAGAAATGCAAAGGCCAATAGATACATGAAAAGATGTTCAACATCTCTAGCCATAAGAGAGATGCAAATCAAAACGACGCTAAGATACCATCTCACCCCAGTGAGAATAGCCTATATCAACAAGTCAAATAGTAATCAGTGCTGGTGTGGCTGAGGGGAGAAAGGAACCCTCCTGTACTGCTGGTGAGAGTGTAAATTTGTACAACCACTTTGGAAAGCAGTATGGAGAACTCTCAAAAGACTAGAAATAAATATCCCCTTTGATCTGGTGACACCCCTCCTAGGAATATATCCAAAAGAGGTCAAAACAACACACAACAGAGATATATGTATACCCATGTTCATAGCAGCACAACTAACAATAGCTAAAACATGGAAGTCACCAGAATACCCATCAACAGGCCAGTGGATACACAAATTGTGGTATTTATACACAATGGAATACTATGCATCAATAAAGTCCAACAATGTGGAGGCTTTTACAAGCAAATGGAAGAAACTTGAGAACATCATGCTTAGTGAATTGAGTCAGAAGCATAAGGTGAAACATCAAATGGTCTCTCTTGTATGAGAGTCCCAGAGCACAGCTCCTATGGAACTTAAAACGAAAAAGAAAGTGAAACAGCGGGGGTCGGGTAGGGAAGGTGGGAGGGAAGGGAGGGGGAGGCACAGAAGGAGAGTGGAAAAGCCCTTGTCACCTTGACAAGATACATATGTGCATAAAAGGCTCAACTCCATTGTAAACCTTAAATTTTGCACGTATACATATCAATAAAATTGGGGGGGGGGGGGAAAGTAGGGCACTGATAGGTGCCAAAATCCTAATTTACAAAATAAATGCATAGAATAAAAAGAAACCTGTGTACAGCTTTACCATCTGAGATGTGGTTTTATTTTACCTAGTTTTTTAAATCTGGAACTGCCCTCATTTTTGCTGCCTCCTCTGTTTTGCTGCTGTGAGTTTGTAAAACCAAAGTATTGGGTTTCACAGAAGACACATATAGCGTTCAGCTCAGTGCAGCAACCATGTAGCCATGTGTGGCTCTGAGCATGCATGGCATGACTGGTGAGAGCTGAGATGTGTTGTAACTGTGACTCATACACCAGATTTCTAAAGCATAATGCAAAGGGGAACACAGAGACTCTAACACAAATATTTTCAGTATATTAGGTTAAATAAAATCTTTCTTTTTACTTTTTTATTGTGTGTATGGAAACATTTTAAATTGCATATGTGTGCCTGGGAATGTAGCTTAGTGGTAGAGCAGAAGCCTCATGAGCTGATTGGTGGCTGCTGCTCGCACTTGTCCTCCCCTGGCAGCATGTGCTGCAACACCAGCGCATCTACGTGACCCTGGTGAGCTCAGGCAGCAGGGGGAATAGACTGCCCTTTGGGGTTCCCTTCCAGAGGAGCCAGAAGCACCAGTGTCTCAGAGAAATAGGCCACATAGCAGATCTGCTGTCAACAACACAGGTGGCCATGCTGAGGACCAGGGTGGCAGTTCTGTATTTTCAGATGCTATTCTAATGACTATTTTGGCAACTAAGTATGAAGAATGTGGCCTAAAATTTTGAACTGAAGATTGACAGTGTGTGGTTTGTTGGGCATCTGACAGTGCTGCGCCATGCTCTGGGCAGGTCTCTGGGTTCCATCCTAGGATCCACAAAAAGAAAGAGAGGAAATGAGCTCCATATGTGGTCCACATTATCTTCCTGTTGGGCAGCTGTTTCTGAGCTGACACATGGCTGAGACTGCACACGTGGCTGAGATCGTCTTAGCATCTGTCCTTATGCTTTTTCTTGTTTCCTTCCCAGTGAAGTACAGCAGCCCTACTGTCTTCCTTTACCCTCTGCCCTGTGTCTGGGCCCAGGTGTGCTGCGTCTGCAGGAACTCTGTGGTAGCACAACCTTCCTGGCTTACATTTCCCTAGGAATTATTTTTACTTTCAGAGTTCACTAATTGGACAAACATGAAAAGAGAATTTTTTTTTTTTCTGTGAGGGGCTCAGAAGGTGATTGAACCAGCAGTTTTTGCTCAGGAAACTCATAATATGGTGAGGATGATTAATTGTGTATAATATTTTAAGTAATGGAAGGTGGATGAACATAAACCCTGTCATGTTTGCAGTTCTTTTTGACTTCAAAGGAAGAATGAATGGCTCCAGCTCTCAGAGCGCCTTGTGAATGAGGGTAAGGGCTCCAAGGGCAGAAATTTAGGATAGGAATCAAGATGTATGTAATGAATAGAAACAAGAAGCTAATTGGTATGGTATGTTAAGAAGTAACATATCAGTGTGTTGCTCACTCAGGTTGACATGTAGGATACGTGGAAGGAAAAGCCATGTATTAAAACCAGAGAAAGTAGATGGTTTACAGAGGATTCCAGAGCCAGGCCTTAATCTGGTAAGCATTGAAGATCACTTAGAATTGTTTTGTGTAGACAATTACATGATCCAAATTCTGCATGCAAGAAATTTGTCTGGCTTCGTGAAGGATGCAGGATACATCAGTAAGCAGAGAGCACAGGATAGCTACGAATCTAGGTTTGTCATTAAATTGCAGCTTTTGTTACTCTGCCTGGGCTAGGAGATACAGCAGTAACAACCTCAAGTGTTCAGTAGCTTCACATGACAAAGGCATATTTCTCTACTACTGCACGTCAGCCAGCTGAGGTCACCTGTGGCTTTGAACCTTGTAGCTTCAGTCTGGGCTCCAGGTCATCTGGGCCTTGCTGATACTTTGGTAGGGGTAGTGGGGGAGAACCACGCAGTATTAGGGTTATAGGTATGCACCACCACTCCAGGCCATGATGTGCCACTCTACCTGGGTATGTAGCCTGTAATCCCAGAACTCAGGAGGCTGATGCAAGAAGATTGCAAGTTTGAGTCCAGCCTGGGCAACTTTTAATCACTTAATAAGATCCTGTCTCAAAGAGTAAAAGGGCTGGGAATGTAGGTCAGTGTGAGGGCCCCAAGTTTAATCTGAATTACAGCAAAAACAAAACCACACTGTTGCTCTAAACTGGCATTCATTCATTTGCATTTATTGACCAAAGGAAATCACATGGCCAAAGCCATTATCAGAAGAGTCAGGATTTATATTCTTCCTATTCCAGGTACTGCAAGTCACATGGCAGAAGGCAGGAATGCAGTATCCTTTTATGGGGAATTGTATAAAAGTGAGGCTTTTGGGACAATAATGTAGCCTGCTGCACTTTGTTCTAATTCATACTTTTAAAATGTTCTCAATATTTTAAACACACCCGACAAAAACCTCTCAGGCATATAGCACTGTATGTTTCTGTCTTGAAATTCCCCACAGACTATACACCTCTTCCTTTTCTCTGCCTGGCTTTGTGCAGAGCCAGATGTTCCTGCTGGATGTCTGTAGATGCAGTAGCAGGGTACTAGGTCACGTGGATTATTGACCTCACAGGAAAAGATCTCCATCTCCCTTGCCCTTGACATTGATCCTGGTCCCTATTCAGAACAGTGGAATCCCTGGGACCAAGGAGAATCTCCAGAATTCTTCTGGGTCTGGGTCATCCCCAGCATAGCCCATTTCAACATGAACTGACTGACAGCAAGGAGATACTTGTAACCCTTGGACTGCCTCAGGTCCTTTAGGCTCTGGGGACCTGGGGCCGTGGGGTCAGCTCAACCTGTTCTTCCCTGGCTGAGTGGACCAGGTGTGGTCTGACACGGGGTGGCAGGCATAGGAGGTAAGGACTTTGGATGTTCTGAACCAGACCCAGATATTGCTCATAGTAGGTAATGTGAGGGTAATTGAGATTTATTTATTTATTTAACAAGCATCTGTAATGATTTATCAGAGATAGTGAGCAGAATCATATAGTCCACACTTAGCCATTTGTAACTTTCCAACAGTAGCCTGAGATTTGAGAGAACTAGTTCCTGTTCTGAGATTTATTCTTAAATGAACCCAGGCATGAGAGTTGAGGGCATAGGTCAGTGATTAAAATGCTTGCTAGGCAAGGTTCAATTTCCTAGCACTATGGAAGCTGGATGTAGTGGTGCATGCTTATAATCTCAACACTCAGAAGGCTGAGGCAGAATGATTTCCATGAGTTCAAGGCTGGTCTGGGCTGCGTATTAAGTTTAGGGCCAGCCTGGTGAGACATTATCTGAAAAATAAATAAATAAATAAATAAGCCCAAGCATGAATGAGTTCTTCGGAGCAGCACTTTCTCTCTGCCCTCTCAGTCTTTGAACTGTATATCCACAGTAATAATTTGCACAACATAGTTGCCTCTGGTGACAGACTGTGACCTCCCCAGGATCAGGGACAATGCCTTGTGTCTTGTAGATGTGCAGCAGATGCTGTTGGTTTGCCTTCAGCCTTGGAGATGCTTTGACATCTTCACAGCCAGCCTTCGTGCACTGTGTAACCCAAGACATCCTTCAGTGTGTAGAGATAAGTATATATAAAGGAAATAATCAATTGCAGTTCAAAATAATGACAATAGTCGCTTGACAGATTTCTTAAAAGGAAGTTCAGTTTATCAATAGAATGGAACAGAAATAAGGATGAGGATGGCTCTAGTATTCCTACTTGGTAGCCCATGATTGATATGTTCAAATACAGTCAATAGTATATGCTAGTTGAGTAACTTTTGCCCAGTGGTGGTGAAGGCAGTGCCATGCCCAGAAAGCCATTCAGTGCTGGGCTTTCCTGGCATTTTAAATATAACTTTTCCAAGATGAGTGACATTTTAACTTTTGTTTACTTTTTCTTTTGGTGGCATTGGGGTTAAATCAAAGGCCTTTTGTGCTGAGCTATATCCCTAGCTCCTCCCCAACCCTTTTTTAAGTCACTATATTACCCAGGTTAGGCTCAAAGTTGCAGTTCTCCTGCCTCAGCCTCTCACTGTGCTGGGATTACAGTCAGGTACTATCACACCTGACACTTTTTTTCTCTTTTTATGATTCTTCACATCTCTGATAGTAAGAGAAAGATAAAAATATGAGAACGGTTGAAAGTTGGCTTTAGTACGAAAATTTCATCATGAAGTATAGTTCTTTTGTCGCCATTTGGTATGGCTCAGTTCTCAACACAGTATGGTGAAGTGTGAACAAATGGGAAATGGCTTTTTCATGCTAATTGTAGTCTTCCAAATAGAGTCAAAAAACCACAAAACAAGACATTGGCAAGCCAGTGTTCCCAGAACCAGAGAAATGGGGGTTTGCAGAGAGCTCTCAGGCCCAGTGTACAAAGTACAGAGGCAGAGCAGGCTGCTAATGGCAGCTGGGTCTGCAGATGTGAACAGTGGGTTAATTGTCCAAAGAGAGGAGGAAGACAGGATGGAGGAGAGAAACACACTCCTTCCAAGAAAGCAGAGCCAGCCCACAGAGAGCAGCTTCTTCCCCCACGGAAGCCCTTTTGATTTGGATTTGGGGCTAGGAAGTTGTGTGTTTTATGTTGATATTTTAGACACAGAACTAAACAATCTGCAGCAGTTCTTCTATTCAATGGCCTATTTTTGCCTTTTCATTTTTCTCTTTATATTTAAATTCAGGAAGTTCTAATCACCTGATTACTGTGTCCCCTGAATGTAAGAAATAAAGAATTCAATAAGCAGTTACTGATGTAGGAAACCTCCAGCTGGAGGAGAATAATGGGTCCCCAAATTCCAAGCCAGAAACCAGTACTAAACTTGGGTCAATATAATTTTTCTACAGCTTAGAAGGGTTGGGGGAGTGAGGAGGGCACTTACACCACCCGCTCAGCTCCATTTCAGGTCATCAGGTGGTATCTTGGTTACAGTACCCCACACCCACAACTTAAGGGAGGAAAGGTTTATTTTAACTCATGGTTATACAAGTACTTGGTCCATTCATGGGCAGCCAGCAGTGGTGGAAGGGCTTGGCAGAGGGCCTAGAGGGAGAAAAGCTATTCATGGCATGGCAAGACAGGAAGCAGAGAGAGTAAGGAAAGTAGAGCTAGTGTGTATACTTTCAGGTCATGTTGCAGTGATCTCCTACTTCTAGATCACATCCCAGTGGTCTGGCCCTTCCATCTAGGCCCTGTCTCTTAACAGCACAAGAATCAGTGGATTAATCCATGTGATTGAGTCACCTTCCAAACATGAGACTTCTGACAAACATTCCAGATCCAAACCATAATAGGTGATCCAAAAGACCAGTGTAAAACATTCTGCTTCCTACCTCTCAAGTCCAAATCAAAGGGCTTCCATGGGGAAAGAAGAAAAGAAGTCTGCTATGTGTGTGTTTGTTCTGCTTTGTTGAAAGGGCTTAGCCTCTCTCCTCCATATTGTCTTTCTTCTGTCTTTGAACACCTGAGCCAGTACTAGTCCATGGCCCCTTAAGAACTTGGTGTCACAGCAGGAGGTGAGCAGTGGACCAGTGTTGGAAGTGTCATCTGTGTTTACCACAACTCCCCAGTGCTCACGTTACTGCCTGAACTTTGCCTTCTGTCAGATTACCAGCAGCATTAGATTCTCACAGGAACATGGCTCCTACTGTGTACTGCACAAAAGAAGGATCTAGGTTGTGTGCTCCTTAGAAGAATCTAATGTCTAAGGATCAGAGGTGGAGCTACAGTGATGGAACTAGTGCTTCTCTTCCCATCCCCTCAATATGTTAAAAATTGTTTTCCGCAGAAACAGTTTCGGCCCAGTTTCTGGTGCCAAAATCGTTGGGGATCACTGAAATAAAGTACTTACGTTAGTGCCTGTACATAATAAACCCTTCACAAATAGTAGCTGTCCTACTAACAAGGAAGACAGGCCCATCAGTAGATCTTAATTACTGACAATTGTAGTTGCTGTATGATCAGCTGCATATTTCCCAAGGGTTTTATTAGTGGATATTTCACTTAAATTCCCATAATCCTAACAATGTACACTGTGCAGTCAGGTAGATGAGTCAGTGTTTGAGAGATGGAATGGTGGCTGATACAGCAAAGAGGGAAGGATTACTTTATAGAACATAAGTCAAGGAATCTTTGAAAGTGGTGACATTTAGTTCCCTGGACAGTGAGGACGGGGAGAGAGAGCGGACAACAGAAGGAAGAGTCTCTTACAATTCTCTCCTTTTTTTCCCCTGAAATTCTCAGAGTTAAGTGCTTCTAAAGGCTGGTTGGCTGGCTCGCTTGCTTGCTTTTTTATTTATTTATTTATTTTTTATTTTTTGAGACTGGGTCCTTCTCTGTGTAGCTCAGACTGGTCCTGAGCTCATTCATTAGGGAGCTTAGTCTGGCCTTGAACTCACGGCAGTCCTTCTGCCTCAGCCACCCAATTGCTGGGATTATGGGCATGTGCCGCTATGCCTGGCTTATGTGGTGCTGGGGAATCGAAGTGAGGGCCTGAGCTTGCAATGCACACATTAACTGCTGAGCTATTCCTCCGGCCCCCAGAGGCCTTCTTGATCATTGGTAGAGACTCACAGAGCTCCCAAGGTGGCTTACCTTTGATATAATATACAAACACAGTAGACCTGCTCCTGTCTCTTTGGAAAGGAAGGGGAAGTCCAGCAAATGCAGTGTCTACAGCAGCGTCGGGAACCTTTCTTTTGCCAAGGGCCATTTGGATATTAATGAGACCATTTGCAGACCATACAAAATTAACATCTTAAAAATTAGCCTGCTGTGTTACTATGAAAAAAGGCTTCTCGATGTCTTAAATTTCAAGTCCTGCCTATGGTTGCCTTGGCTTGGTGGGACCAAATGATTTTGTGGCCTGCATGTGGCCCATGTGTCAGCTGTTCCCCCCCTCTGGTCTACAAAATGACACTAGTCTTGGCCTTCTACTGTAGAAGTCACAACAGATGCTTTAATAAAGTACTCTGTGATACCGCCTACACTGGTGAGTCACTGGAGGGTTTGCCCTCGCTGGTCTGTTATTTGTTGCCTTTTGTCACTGAGTAATATACCTGATACATGCAGAGAAGAAAAGGCTTGTTTTGGCTCATGATTTCACAGAGGTTTCACGCCATGGTCAGCTGGCTCAAGACAGGAATGGCATGGCAGAAAAGAGTTGCTTACCTCATGGCAGCCAGGAAAGAACTGCAGAGGAAGGGACTGGGGGCTAGATGTAGTTCCTGAGGTCATGTCCTACCCATTCATACCCAGAAATCATGACCCACTCAATCACATCAGAAATGTGCTCTACTAATCTCCTAGGCATCCCTCAAGCAAATCAAGGTAATAGTCAGGATTGTCCGACACACTGATTAATCAGCTATCATATGTGAAAATATAGACTTACAAGATTTTTTTAAAAAAAGTTTGTCGGCCAGGTGGCACAGGCCTGTAATTTAGCACTTTGAGAAACTGAGGGAGGAGAATCACAAGTTCAAACCCAGCCTAGGCAACATAGCAAATTAGTGAGATTCTGCCTCCAATAAACAATAAAAAGAAACTGGGGGGTACAGCTCAGAGAAAGGGCCCTGTGTTCAATTGCTTGTACTAGGAAAAAAGATCATTTGTGAGGTAATTCACCAGGAAGTTACTATAAAACTTAGGCTCTTAAGAGTATTTTTATTTGGTCAAATTATAAAATATTAGAACCTGTCTTCTAAGAATTAATATTGTAGCAAAACAAGGGAATCATACAGAATCTGATTAGTCAGGTATGGAATTCAGAATACTGCAAGTAGTATCCTTAGTAAAGCTTTTATAAGGGAGTGACATTTGAGATAAAATTGAAAAAGCTTGATGAAGATGCATTAAAAGAGGGTCGGCTTTTAAGCTTCGCTTCAGTTTACAAAAATACTATGCCTATGTTCTATGTTTTTCCTCACAAAAAATTAAATTATTTTCCCATAACTATTGAATCACTCATTTCCTACTTGGGAATGGGATGTGAGAAGTACAAAAACATTCTTAGAAATAACATGTCCATTGTTTTTGAGGAGCATTTATTTCATGTTTTAGCTTCTTAACTAGGTTATAAGCAACTTTAGGACAGGAAACATACCTAATATATTTTTTAATTCCCTCCAGCACCAAAAACTAAAAGAGGTAGAAGTATGCACTGATGACTTTCTGGATTGTTTAAACATGTTGTGATTGGAGGCCAGAGACAAAACATTTGATCTTGGACGGATGCATGGGAGGCTACTGAGGAGATGCCTTCATATTTGGTTTTTGTGAATCAAAAAATTCATTGTAAATCATATTTCTGAGAACACTGATGTCTTCAGCTTCTCCAAGGAACATAGAAGATGCTTCTGTTTTAATTTAAAGTATAAATTGAGTTTTGCTGAAATGCCATTAGAAGTAGCAGAGTTGGTGCTGCTTCCTTCTCATGAATCTTAGAACCACATGACCTCAGACTGCATCACTCAACATATGTTTATCTCATTAAAAACAGCTTTGGCAACTTTACTAGATGTTCAGTGGTCCTCAATAATGTAAAGCTAACATTTTTAAGAGACTGATGAAGCTGGAGCAGATGTCCAGCAAGTTGCAAGGAATTAAATGCTGGTATGAGTTTTACAAGTGCTGAAAAGGAAGGGGTGGGATTCTAAGGAGGAGGAGTTGGAGTGTGTTGAAAACAACAAAGACAATTGTTTTTTGGTTTTAAGAATGACCAGAGAGCATTCATACTTTGGCCTTCATTCTAGTTGGCAAGGTGTGAACCTCTTTACCAAAAAAAAGTTTTCACTGTATTGGTAGGCATTGATGAATATAAAAATTGTATTTCATTTTTTATTTCTTTTTTCAGTTGTGTTCATTGGGAAGTCTTATCTCCCACAGTTGGGTTGAAATATTAGTGACTTCATAATGAATAATGAGATAGGTATTTAGGAATTTTAATAAAATTAATTAAAGTCTTAAAATACCATGTGTAATATAATATGGTGGCTTTGATTTTTTTTTCTTTTTGTTTGGAGTGATCAGTTTCCAAGGAGTAACTCTAAAGAAAATGGTTTTATCTCTTGAAATGTCAGTTAATTTTGTTTTGGAAAACCAGAACTGCTGTACAACTTAAGAAAGTTATGTCCTTATATAGAAATCCTTGTGTTACTCAATTATATTTAAATTTTGGCTTAAGATAATAGTATGTGAATTTGGTTTAGGATAATAAAGAATAATAGTCCAAGATCGTTAAGAAACAATCAGACTATCAGAGACAAATAAATTATTTTAAACGTCTCAGAAATTGCGGTAGTATTGGTATAACAAATAATTTTTCTAATGACAGCCAAGCAAGTCATTGTCTAATTTCTGTGCAAATACAAATTAAATGTGATTGGGCCGTACTGGTTTACCCACTGGAACCAAGGTGCCAAAGAGGACGCTATTGCCTTCTTAGTGGCCCAGTGCAGTGAAGGATTCAGGATCCCTTAAAACACGCACCTGAAAGTAATGAAACATCTAAAAATAGGTCCTACAGCTTGGACCTCTATGTAATCATAATAGTTCTCACATGCTTTTTTCTGCATTATTAATTTTAAAACCATCCCAAATGGATGAGCCAGGCATGTTGAGGTCCTTGAAACAGAGTTCCTGTCTCCAGAGTGCTCACTGTTTAGGGTGGGACGACCCATATAGCAGAGCTCAGGTATGAAATAACACCGCATGTACGCAGGTGCCACCAGAGAGCTATCAATTGCTACATAATTCCATTTAGGAGAAGGTGGGTTGGGAGACCACTTGTAGTTGAAAATTAAATTTAAAATTATGAAGAATTTTTCTGTTTACTTGCTTTGAATTTTAGGGAAATCATTCAGATTTCTGGGCTTCAGCTTTCTTCCTTATACATATTTACTAAAATAATAACCTTTGTTTCCTGGCTGGCTTGAGGGATCACTAGTCTAAAATGCTGGTGATCAAAGTCTTTGAAATTCAAGATATAACTCAGTGGAAGGAAAGGCTCATGATTGGCAAGCAAATAAGAGTTTGACCTCTAGTACTATCAGGGGCTGTTTTCCTTTATCAGTTTTTAATATCTGTCTGAATTTTAAGGGACATAGGCTTAAAACAAAATGTTTACTATCATCCTTTTTATTAGCAAAAACAATTTTAAGCGACCAATTATTTGTTAGATATGGAAATTTATCTCAGAATTTGGAATAGTTTTAACTGAAAAAATTTGGGGTGAATTTCATTTTATTTTAAGTAGCATTACTATGACTATAAATCAGTAGCTTTCTAACTTTTAGAATGCAGAATGGCAAACTATTAAAATAATTTTAAACTTGGATATGGTGGTATACACCTGTAATCCCAGCGTTCTTGAAGGATGAAGCAAGAGGAACACAAGTTGAAACCCAGTCTGGGGAACTTAGTAACTCAGCAAGATCCTGTCTCAAATTAAAAAAAAAAAAAAGCTGAGGATGTATAAAGGCCCTGTGTTCTATCCCCAGTGCAACAATCAGTTATCAGTAAGCTTGAGGTAGGCATGAAAATTTAACATATAGAAAATGCATGACTATTCTGTGATATTTAGTCTGTGATATATAGTAACTACAAAAGAAGTTCTTTGGAATTCCAGAGGACAACATAAAGATACTTAAAAAATAAACAGAAAAGGAAAAACAGCCTCTTTTGGTCCTTTATAAGTTAAGAGAGTTGATTTAAGTCAAAAGGAAAGTGAAATGTCCTAGGAATGAAAGTTCAGTGTCACTGAGAGCATTAAGGGCAGGTTGTGGAATCTCCTTTCCTGGAAATGTTTAGAAACAAGACAGATCTGCATCTGTCGGGAAAAGTGTTGAAGTTCAGGCCTGCTCAGAGGCAGGAAGATTAATTAGATTAGATTCTTGCGTGGTCTCTGGAGTCTTTGGAGGAGCCTTCTAATGCAGGAAATAGTCCACAGTCTATTGGCTGAATCTGTTGTTTGATAGTGGTGCATTTGAAGCTTGATTATTATACCAGAATTGAAGTCGAGTCTGGGGATGATGTGTGAAATCTATTTACCTGAATCCATTGTTAAAGCAGTAATATCAAGTTTTAAAGCACTACAACTATGGAAAACAGAACTGCCTCTTTTATGGTGTAAAAAGTATCTGTTCCCTTGCAAAGTTTCAGTGTCTGTAGTCATTCAGTAAATAATTGTAAAACAAGTACTATGAGCATTGTAGGCTTCACAGATAGATTAGATGTGGTTATTGTTTTCAAGGAACTGAGCATACTTGGGAGAATAAAAACATACAAATCACACACCTGATCAACGGAACATAGAATAATTGGGCAGAGGACTCTTTAAGGAATGTTTTGAGATTTCAGAGAAGGGAAAGAGAATTTCTTTGGGTTTCACCAACAAATGCATCCTACAAGAAAAAATGTATTGATTTTAAGGGGTGTGGAATGTTTTTACGGCTTGTATCCATCAGCTTCCCCTTTGCTGGATACAGTGCCCAACCCCACAGTTAAAGGAAGACAGGTCCAGCTTGCCTGCAGTTTCATTCTACGGTGAGCTGCTTCCAGCGCTCATGGTAGAAGGATGTAGAGGAGCAGACTTGCTCAGTTCTTGGGAAAGAGGAAACAGAACTAGGGATGCGATGACAGAAATGAGGGAGCCAGGGAGCAGGCATAGACCTCCCCCCCCACCCCCCCCCCAGGCCACATCTCTTCTCCACCAGGCCCTTAGACTCCAGAGCCAACCGTGTTGACACAAGCTTAAACCAAAGATTCCACGAAGGTAGAAACGAAGACCAGATGCCAGGCTGCAATTGTAGTAGGAATTCCAGGGTAAGGAGAGTTATACTGGAACCTGAGGAACTTAAGGGAAATAGACTGCGAGGGTCTCATTATGACCAGCCTCAAGAGCTAGGCCAAAGAGTGGTTGTGTGTGCCCAGTACTCAAGATCCTTTGAAAAGTAAGCACTCTAAGATGCCTGTCCTGTAACATATCATTTAAACTGTAAGACAGAAAGAGGATATAGTAAGAATCCTAGCAGAGAGACTGGTGAGTTTGAGCTATTTTGCTCAAGGGTGTACTAAAAGAAATACTAGTTTCAAAGCATGCCAGTGGTATGCCCCAAAAAGGATCTCCTTGCCAAAATTAATTGGAGAAAAAAATGAAATTGGTTTCTTTACTGGGAAGGGGGCTGTCTTTTCAGAGCTTTTGATATAGAGAATAGCACTGAGAATCTAAAATATGGTAGTGTGTGCCATTTACAGTTTGATTTAATCTTCTGTTTGTGGACTGCCCTTGGGATATGCTTAAGGCAGTGTTACTGTGCATTTGGTGATAATGGCTGGAATACAGGTGAGCTTGTACATGGACAGTGGTGACATAGGTGTCCTAAGATGAAAGAAGCAAGGTCCTATCATTCCGGTGCACGGTAGTGGCTCAGTTGCTGTATGGAAGGTTAATATACGTGAGCCTACATTAGTGATTTATTAGCATCACTTGGCTGGATGACATTGGTTAGCACAGGAGGGGAAAGGAGTCCAGCACTGGAAATGTGGGAAGTTTAGAGTACTACGTATGGTAGCATAGACACCAAGAAGAGACTGATTTCAGTACAAGTCTGTCAATTTCATGTGACTTAAGTACCTGTGGGAGATGCTCAACCTGTGGATTTGAAAGGAAAAGTCATTGTGTGTGTGTGTGTGTGTGTGTGTGTGTGTGTGTGTGTGTGTGTGTGTTGGGGTTGGTCGTCTCCTCCTCCTCCACTTTCTCTTGAAATGTGTTGTTGAAAAGAAACCTGGTTAAGACATCTGGATGTTTGAATTCTGGATAAATAACAATTTTCCTATGTAACTTTCTTCACTACAGGAAGGTCTCCATACATTCAGTATAAAGGAAAGAAATTTTAGGATTAAAAGCACCAAACCCGTTTTGGGTTGTCCTCCTCCCACCCCATCAGATAGTAGTCAGCATCCTTCTAATCTTTGTCAGTGAATTATTACTATTGTTTTGCTGTCTGATTACTCATATGAGGTAAATTCTTAAGTTTCATATTTTTTTCTTTCAGGTATTTGCCTTTGACTATTGTTTTTGGTCCATGGATGAATCTAACACTACAAAATATGCTGGTAAGTTTATTCTCTTTCTGCTGGGCCTCTGGCCTCTGTTTTCATCACAAGTTATTTTCTCTAATTGTTTTGAAGCCTTATTTTTCCCATATTATTCACACCCAGTCTTCCAAATTCTGACGTGTGAATTTGGAAGTCAGTAAGTTTTGGTTTCAGTGTCTGGTTCTGCTGTTTAGTTGCAGAAAATCATTAGACAGATTTTTGGTGTGTTTTGTTTTGTTTTGTGGTACTGAAAATCCAACCCAAGGCCTTCACCCTGAGCTATATTCCCCACCGAATTTTTTATATTTGTTTTTGAGGTAAGGTCTTAACTAAGTTGCCCAGGCAGGGCTCAAATTCGTGATCCTCTTACCTAAGCCTCCCGGAGTGCTGGGATTACAGTGTCACTAGGCCTGGCTCAGACAGTTTTTTTTTAATTTTTTTTTAAACCTCATTGAGCTTCCAGTTCCTTACCTGTAAAGAAGGTGCCTGTCTTCAGAGATGTTCCAAGGGTTGAAGGTCATGGAGCAGTCACCTCAACTTATAGTGGCAGCTATTGTTTGATCCCACGAGGGGAAGTTTTCATTTGCCCTGACTTCCTGGTCACTTCAGATTCCCCTGCTGTAGTCAGTGTTGCACAACAGATTTCTTGACCTAGATTCTTAATTTCAATGAGTACTTTCCCCTTATTTCTATTTACAAGAATATCTTTACTTGGTTTATCTTCTCATTTAATTAAAAAACCAAATAAACAGGAAAAGTAGACCTTAAAAGATTTAGAGGTAAGGGATAGGGATAGAGCTTAGTGGTTAGAGTGTTTGCCTAGTAAGCGCAAGGCCCTAGGTTGGAGGCTGAACCAGGAGGATTGCTGTGAGTCAAGACCAGCCTGGGCTACATAGTGGGTTCAGGAGCAGCCTAGGCCACAGAGCAAGACCCTGTCACAAAAGGAGAGAGGGTGTGCTAGAAGGTAAGTGCAGTAGTTAGAGCACTTGCCTAGCAAGCACAAGACCCTGAGTTCAGTTCCCTAACACCACATAAACCAGGCATAGTGGCGCACACCTATAATTTCAGGACTTGGAGGCTGAAGCAGGATTTGTCGTGAGCTACCTGGGTTACATACTGAATTCAGGACCATTCTGCACCACAGAGCAAAAAATAATAAATAAATAAATTAATTAATTTAATTAGAGGTAGAAGGAAGTCACTTGCTTGCAGAAAGGTTAACTTTTGTTTATTGTTAGCTTTGTCCTTGCCACATAAAGCAAACTTGAGGAATTATTTGATACATAGTATTTTTAAAAGTTAGTCATGATGAGCTAGGGAAATTCCT
Organism: Ctenodactylus gundi; assembly: GCA_004027205.1. Lineage (NCBI taxonomy): Eukaryota > Metazoa > Chordata > Mammalia > Rodentia > Ctenodactylidae > Ctenodactylus > Ctenodactylus gundi. The sequence goes on along the minus strand of PVKB01003911.1, from coordinate 74,240 downwards.
TCAGTTGCTTACGTTGGATAAACTAACCTGTTCAAACATCATTCTACAATTTTAGTAACTATTTTTATTAAAATGAGTAAGTCATTCTTAATGTTGACTATGATTAGTCTTTTTATTCTCCTTTTTTAACTTTACATAATAAATTCTACAGAGTCTAGAATAGTCCTTTTTGTTTGTTTTGAAACAGGGTCTCATTTTGTAGTCCAGCTTGGTCCTGTACTCACTATGTAGTCCACGTGGCTTCAAACTCACAGAAGTCCTCCTGCCTCAGCCTTCTGAGTGCTAGGATCACAAGCATGTGTCACCGTGCCCAGATACTCTTTATGTGATGCTGGGGATACAAACCCGTGGCCTTGTGTATACCCAGAAGGTGCTTTAGTCACAGGTTGAGCTAATAACAACGGAGTTCTTAGCCAATGGACTAAGGCTACGTGATCTTTTATCTTTACCACTCAATGACAGCTTCAGAGAAAAGACCCCAAGAAACACTTGTTTACCAGTTCTTAAACTGTTCTTAAAACTAATACTATCCCAAATCAAAACTGCTACTTTCTGCCACTCCACCCCAGCTAAATATCTGTACATAACATACACATCAAAAGTTTCATACATTAAGATTTTATACCGGTTCCCAGTGTTGAATATCAGCATCATGCTTTGCAAACTAATATACTAATAAAAAATATTATTATGGGGGGAACTTTCACAGATTTAATGAGAAATCTGCTGCTGTTTTAGAGGGGTCCAATGGGATGATTGTTATTTTCCTGTTACACTTTCTCTTTTGATGTTTCCTTTCCTCCATGATCTTTTGTGCTGCTTGTCTCTCTGTCTCTCTCAAAGATTCCTTCAAGTATTTTCTGTAATGCTGGGCTAATGGTCACAGATTTCTTTAGGGATTCTTAGTCATAAAAATTTTTTACTTCTTCAATTTTCAGGGATAATTTTGCTAGCTACAACAGCCTGGGTTGACACTTGCTATCTTTTGAGGCTTAAAAAATTTGTTCCAGGCTCTCCTGTCCTTTAAAGTTTGCATTGAGAGATCTGCAGTAGTTCAGATGGGTTTGCCTTGGTAAAATAATGTCTGTTTTTCTCTTGCTGCTCTTGTGGGGCTTTTTTTTCCCCCCTCATTCCCCAGACTGGTCTTGAATTCACTATGTAACCCAGGCTAGCCTTGAACTCATGGCAATTCTTCTGCCTCAGCCTCCTGAGTGCTGGCATTATAGGAATACACCCCCACGCCAGGCTTTTTATGTGGTGCTAGGGAATAGAACTTGGGGCCTTGTGCTTCCTACATAAGGGCTTTAACCACTGGGCTATTCCTCCAGCCCCTCCCTTGCTGCTCTTAATATTCTCTTTATGTTTTATTTGTGAGGTTTTGACTATGACATGCCATGGTTCGTCTCGTTGCTGGTTGAGGTTATTTGGTGTTCTGTATGCTTATTATACCTGAAAATTAATTTCTTTTCCTAGATCTGGGAAATTTTCCTGCATGATTCAGTGAGTAAATTCTTTATGCCTTATGTTTTATCTTTGGTTCTTTCCCCTCCACCCATAATTCTGAGATTGGTTCTCTTTGACTCATCCATCAGCTGTTATATCCAGCTACTTTACTCATTTCTAATTGGAGTAGTGCCTAATTATGACATTTGTTTCCTCAGCCTTGTGTTCAAGGTTTGAAATTTGAGCCTCGTATTATTTGAGTTAACTTCCTCTGCTTTCATGTACATTTTTTATATCCTGAATTTCAGCTAAATTTTTTTTCAAAATTTCTACTTCTCTATTAAAAAGTTCTTTTATATTTTATATTTCCGTATTTACCTCAGCCAATTTTTTATTTGTGGCTTCCATATGCTCAGTAAGCTTTGTATCCATTAGGACCACTATCTATTTAGTAAGTTCCTCTTTAAGCCTGCTGATCATTGTTTGCATTTCTGAGAATATCCTGTTTGAACTGGCTCTTTGAGTCATTCATTTGCTTTTTGACTTCCTTCCCTATGAATTCCACTATTTCAGAGATCATTACATTGGTTTCTGAGGTCTCAGGCATTTCTGTGGATGTCTTGTTGCCCTGTCTTCTTCCCATGTTTCTTTTATTGAGGGACTTTACTTTAAAGGCCTAGCCAAGAGGTTTCTTTGAATGGCTATGATGGGGTGTGTGTGGGGAGAGGGAGCTGTAATTTCTCTGAATTCTGTGCTGGGAGTAGGCAGTGAGGGCAGACCTAACAGCCCCATGGCCTCTGGGGTGTCTTGACCATCCCAACCCCTTCAGCAAAGCTCTTCTGCCTGTCCTGTCTTCAGTCTCCTGGGGCTTTCTATCCTTGGAAATGTTCCCACTACAGGTCAGTGGCCTTTCTCTTCTCTGCGACTGTCTCTTACGCCAGTTTCTTCCTGGGTGCTGTTTAAGAGTGACTCCAAAAGCCCTGGTATTGCTCTTCTGAGCCTGCTTTTATTTTTTAAACAGTACAGTCTGAGACTCATGCTCTCTCTCTCTCTCTCTCTCTCTCTCTCTCTCTCTCTCTCTCTCTCTAAATAGCTCCTGCTTATTTCATTGCTTCTTATGGTTGCTGAGAACTACTTCTGATTTGGTTTCCTGGGGACCTTTTGTAGGGGGAGCTCACATTGTGTTTGCAGTTTCCACTACTCACAAGCTCATTTCTGGAGGTTGGGGCTACCAGCTTGCTGTCAGTTCCCACTTTACCTGGATTAGTGCTTACCTAGGTCCGAGGTTGCAGGCTCTGGGCTTTCTGCCTGAGGATGCCAGTAGCTTGGGGCTGCTCTCAGTCAGTGGAGGCTGGCTTCCTGGGCTGCTGTTTTTCTGGCAGTTTTTAGTTATAATCTCAACTTTTTAAGTGAATCCCTGAGGAGATATTGCATAGCTCTGTTACTCACCCACCCTCTTGACCCAGTCATTATTTCATTTGACATAAATTGCTATCAAGACTATCAATGAGTGATCAAAAAAGTGGTATATTCTTAAATTTAAAAATTTATTGCAATAGCAGACATATGGCCATTAATCCTTCTCAAAATACTGCCATTTGCTTGCTTCAGACACTTATCCCATCATACTTGGTAATGTACCTTCTATTATATTTTCTTTAAAAAATGTACACATTCACCGTGTTTTTGGTCACCCCTTGTATAATGCAGAAAAATCTCAGGATAATTCCTTACATATTCTTGAAGCTCCCATTGTGTTAGGAGCCCAGAAAGCCCTTGAGAAGATGCACATCAAAAAAATATTTTGAGATAATATTTGAATTCTAAATTTTGTAAGTTTAAAATACTCTAGAAAACTCCAAGGAGAGGAAGAATCAGTACAGGCTGAAGTTGCTGAAGAAGAGATCATAGACATGAGACTGAAACTGGGTATGAACACTAAGCACAGAACATAAGAAAAAGCTAAGCATTTGTTGGGATACATATTGTAGTCATTAGACATTCCATAGTGTATATTCAAACACCAAAATGTGTTGTAAAACAGCATCCGTCTATATCATGTTTACTTGCCAATTTCAAAAAAAGTCAAGCGTAGGGTTTAGACCTGAGGGAATGTAGAACACATCAGCTGGCAGGAGGGAGCGCCATGGTGCCATGGTACGATAGCATTACGGCAAGCACATGGACTCTGATGTCAGACCTGAGCCAAACCTCAGGATCTCTGCTTTAGTTCTCTTGCATAATTTCTTTTCCTCCTATATCTATTAATGCATATATGCAATACACAATGGTTACCTTGAGCTTGAGTGTTTTGTGAACATATGGCTTTATTTCTTTGGTTTCTCTGAGCTAGTTTCTTTCCTATAAAATGAAAATGTCTAGACGTGTACATGTTATGCTTGTCCGGGCTTAAACAGGTAACTTATGTGCTTAATAGAACATGTGTATGAATGATGCTGTATTTGACTTTTCCCTGAGGAAGAGGCAGAAGTGGGCTGAGCAGGGCATAGTGTTCGCAGAGGTTGCTGTGGAAGAACTGCAGTCCAAGTGGAGTAAGGCCATATGACAGGAAGCTCTCAAAGCCAGAAGTTTGGAAAAATAGGGTGGGCATGATGTGGTTAATCTTGATGCTGGAGGAAGACTGTTTCTCATTTTGTTTCCTGTACCTCCTGGCTTCACATCTTCCATGACTGGTAACTGAGTCCACTGGAGCCTTCTGCTCACAGGGTATCACTCATTTCCTAGGATAAAGGGCAAACATTTTTTAATCTTAAAACCAGAAATGTCTTCATTAAGTACAGATGATAATATTTAGTTGTGGAATTAAGATTTCTGTAGTTCTCCATTACAGATAGTATGTTTAGAAATATTAAAATAATTTTTTAAAATTGTACTAATAGTGTAAAATGTGCTAAATTTTTGGGTACATGATCACACCAAATACTATGTTCCAGTTGCTCCTGAAACAGAATCTCTTAGTTCATGGAGCAGTGTGTATTCACAGAATGTGGGGAAGTTTTTGTTTTTCTATAGCTATCCCCATGATTGTACAAATGCTGGAACCCCTCAGTAAATAAGATGAATACTAGGTTGCTACTCTTAAGTTTTCATCCATCACAAATAATCTGCCTAATATAAAAATTGCATAGCTAGTAAGTTAGCTGATTGTTTTCTATACTAATTTGATTTTATTTCTCATCATTTAAAAAAAAACAGCAATTCTTAATTGTGAATAGGATCCTTAAGAGAGGAGCATTCATCCTCTGGTGGGAAATGGGGGAAATGGCAAGGGGGGAGCACGTATTTCCTGAAACCGACCTGTTCATCCAGCTCAATGAATAATGGCATCATTGATAGTGAATTGGGTCTCTCAATTCAAAGCCCTGCACAACTGGGAGATGGTGGGAAGGAAGGAAGACGGGAGGGAAGGGGAGGCGAGGAGAGAGAGTACAAGCAAGCATGCATTGAGAGGGTGCAAAGAAGCAAGGGCTCTTACATCTCATGTGTGTCAAAATGCTAAATTCTCAATTATGTTTTGCTACCTTCTTTTCTTTTTTTTTTTTTTTTTTTTGAGACAAGGTCTCTGTAGGTCATGCTCCAGGCCTGAACTTACTGTGTAGCCCAGGCTGGCCTCAAACTCACAGCAGTCCTCTTGCCTCTACCTCCTGTGTGAGGGGATTGCAGACATGCGCCATCATACCCAGCTTATATGGTGCTAGGGAATCAAATTCAGGTGCTTGTGTTTGCTAGGCAAGTGCTTTAAGCACTGTGCTATTCTTACAGCCCCTGTTTTGCTACTTACTAGCAGCTACAGCAAGAGCCCTCACTCGGGCCTTTCTGATTCAGAATCCCCTAACTCTCATGTGTACAATAGCATTACGGTGGGTTGGTCAACACAGTTGAAGAACATGGTCTCTTCCTTCGGGCTGTGTTCCAGTCCCAGCCCACCATCTGCTGTCTGTGTAAGGCTGTGGGTTACTGGTGGTCACTATGCTGCTATTTCCTTATATCTTAATCCAGGGTGTCTCAGTTACTTTTTCATTGCTGTGACTCAATACCTGACATCCACAAATGTAGGGGAGGAAAAGTTTATTTTAGCTCACAGTTTCAGAAAGTCACAGTCCATTTTTAGGGGCGACCAGCAGCAGTGGAACTACATGGCAGAGGCAGAGGTGAAGGTAGCTTCTCATGATGCCACAAACAGGAAGGCAAGTTGAGACTAGTCCTCAAGGAAGGCAGGAAGCAGCTTATATATCCTTCCAGGTCTCATCCCGGTGATCAGCCCCTCCTGGATCCAGGTGTGGAAGGTGTAGCCACTACATGCCTGTAATCCTAACTTACATGCCTGAAATCCACCCCTCCAGACTAGGCCCCAATCTGCCAATAGCACATGGTTCCATAGACAATCCATAACCTTTATATACATGAGACTTTTGGGGGGACATTCCTGAGCCAAACCACAATACAGGGTAATAATAGTTCTTATCTCGTGGGGTGATTTGAGAACTAAATGACATGTTCCTTAAAGTCTTTAACCTAGTACTGGCACATAGGAATCTGTCATTTAATACTTATAGTTGCCTTTATCGTTTTGACATTGGTCAGAGTAATGGCATCCGTACTTGAAATGAGAATGCATTGCTCTGCACTTTAAGAGACCTGGCGTTTGTCATCAGCTGCTAGACTTCGGGAACGATGACCTTGGTGGGTCTTTATGTCCTCAAAGGCGAGCCGAGAGGCCTTATAACCGTCAGCCTCATGTGATCCTGAGGTCTGCTCCAGTTTATGAGAAAACCACCACACCAGCCATTTTTTTGCAGCTGCACAGCTGTGCCCATGGGCACTCAGAGGAGATCAAAGGCTCGGTTGTGCAGGCTTTTGCATTTTATTGGATCGTGCTTGGGGCATACATTTTGCATTTTACATATTCTCTTTCTCCCTTTGGCTAGATAGTCACAGTAATGTTTAGCTGATAGGTAATTCTAAATTTGAAGTAAAAACCCTTGGACTAAGACTAAGGAAAAAAATAACAAATGCAAACACTAAAGGCACCAAAAGCATGGCATTTCCAGGTAAACTTGTATCTTCCTTCAACCTCATATGCATACAACCATTCATAGATCCACAGTAGAGATTATAAAGTTACTACTTGAACAGGTTTTATAAACGTTGAAATCACCACTGATTGAAACTAAGACATTCTTGCAATGAATCATTTCATTTTTTTTAAAGGAATCACTTCCTGAAAATGTGCCAGGTTGGAAGAAAACAGTGACTTCTATAGGTCTGGTTTTATTTTCTTCTTCTTCTTCTTCTTCTTCTTCTTCTTCTTCTTCTTCTTCTTCTTCTTCTTCTTCTTCTTGGTTTTCTATAAATCTCGTTGAGCCAGATATAAAAGCCAGTCTGGTGGTGGCCCCCTGGGGGATCTTTGTAGGTGCAAACCTGCCACGGCCTGGGAGGTTCTCAGCTGTTGACTTAGAACCTGCATAGCATTTCTTGCCCTACAGCTTGATGCTCAGATATGCTGGAGCTGTGTGCTTTCAGGCTTTGTTCGTGCCCTCAACACAGGAGAAAGGTCGTGCATCTGATACATTTTCTGCTCACACAGCTCTGTGCTGCCTGCTTTTTTAGAATCAGATGAGAGCCTCCAGTCTGTGCCCTGTGTCACACAAAGGGCAGCCATGTTTGGTTCTATTCTTCTAATGGGGATTGTACATGCTCCTAGGTAGAAATTTTCTGTATCTTGCTTAACCGAAACAAGAATATTAAGGAGACAAAGCATGTGCATCCAAACATTCCAAAAGCCAACAATAGCTAGAATAGAACCAAAGTTTTAGCAGAGTTCTACAGAATGAATTTTTTTCTGGTGTAGTGTCTTGGTGCAGTATTTTACTATTTAAGGGCTCTGTTTGAATGAAAACCATATTTCTAGTAGTTAAAAGTTCAGGCTCCAAAGTTAGACCTTGGGCCCAATTCTTGGTTCTGCCACCTCTCAGCTGTGTGACAGTAGGCTGTAGTAACAGTATATGTATGCTTCATTATAAATCTTGTGTGGACAAAATGAAATTATGTATATGAGGCACTCAGCAAGTGCTGAGGGAACACTCAGTAATTGTTAGCAATTAGATTTAGTTTGTGAAGATTTTTTCCTACATTTATTAAAGCATTAGTAGTTGGCTGCTTGAAAATTATTAAAATAGAGATTCATCATAAACTGAAAATAGATGCTCCATTTGACCCAGCTAAACCTCTGCTGGGTATCTTTAAAAGAGCTAAAGTTATTATAAAACAGAGACGTATGCATACCAGTGTTTTTAGCTGTACAACTCATAATAACTAAATCATGGAAGCTGCTGATATGTCTATCAACAAATCAGTGAATAAGGAAAATGTAGAAAATATACACAATGAAGTACTACTTTGCCATAAAGGAAGATAAATTTGAGTCATTTGTAGGAAAATTAGACATACCTTAAGACCATTATGCTAAGTGAAGTGAATCAGACTCAGGAGGTTAAATACCACATGATTTCTCTAATGTGAGAAACCCAGAGTATAAATAAGTAAAAAAGCCAAGTTAGAGTGATGACAAGAAACAGGAGTGGATTTGTGGAGAGAGAGAGGGATGTGGAGGGAGTGAGAAGGTGGGGAGGAGGGGAATGAAGGAAATATGATGAAGAGGTGATATGTGCGTGTACCAGTTTTTCAAGTTGAGTGTATTGATAAATAATTGTGTGTCACAAACACATGCTAATGAGAAGAATAATTTGGAGGGGAAAAGATTCATGACAATACTTGCCACATTAAAAGGCATTTATAAGAAATTATGAATACCTAGTCCTTCTAGATTTTCTTTTTCTTTTATGGAGTTTTGTGAATTGTCTTACCTATACCTGATTTCACAATTCTTTTAATGACCTTCCTTTCTCAAATTGTTCCTAAACATTCAACTCACTTTTTTTTTAAGAATCAGCAACTCTCTTTTGCCTTTTATTTGCTAATTAGATTATGTAGTTAAGGACAAATGCAACTGACACAAAGCAGTTTTAGGAGCAAACAACTACTGGCTCTTTATAAAAACATAACTCAGCTGGTCCACAAATTCGCTTTCCCGTGGGGTGATACAGCCAACTTTAGGCCCACATCAGTGTGGCTTCTGAGGCAGGTAGGTAATGTTGGTCAACCCAGAGAACAAGGAAAGTGGGGGTGTGTTAAGAAAAGTTCTTTCTGTAAGGGTGCCCCAACTAAATGAGCTAAGCTAATCATGTTAATGCTTTTCAAAAGTTTGTGTGTGTGTTTGTATTATTTATAATAGTGTCCCAAAGATTACCATATACATATATGTAATATTTTTAAATAATTCATTTGCTCAGAATTATTTTGTCATAATATTTGAAGTAAAACTTATGCCATGAGAAAAACTATGGAAGCATGGTATTAATTTTTAATACAGAGTGTCCCAAAAATCACCAAACATTAGAAAAACTAACAGCCTTTTGGGACACCCGGTATTTTTATGTTTTGTGTGTGTGTGCATGTGTGCACACTTCTCACTCTCCTCTCTTTTCATCCTACCCAATTGTACTGTCTGTTCGCTGTCCACATCTATTCCTTAGAGCATTTGTTGGCACCTAAAGACATCATTTAACATGATTAAGAGTAGTTAGGGTGTGGTAACAATACCAGCAATAGAGAAATAGTCCTGAGCACAAAATTCCCAGCCCTATGCTAATTCCTTTGCCTATAGCATCCAATATAATCATCTCATTACACAATTAGAAGCTATCATCATCTCCATTTTACAGATGAGAAAACCAAGGTTCAGAGAGGCCTTGCTACCCATGAGAAGGCTGAAAGGCGTGGTAAGGACAGTGATGGGTGCTTGAGAGAATCTGATGGATTCACTCCTGTCCTAGGTGTTCCTCTCTTCCCTCTCATCCCAAAGACAGGCTGTGTTAGGTAACAGTCCTGGAGGGCTCTGCTGTTGAGCCTTGCCAGGAGTACAGCTCAGGGCTTTCTCCACCTGTCTGAAGCTCTCGAGTACTGAGTCCTTGTGTTGGGGTTGGCCAGAATTCTCACCTCCCCTACAGTGCTGTAAATACTGCGCACTGCATGGTCCAGAGGGGATGCTCAGCACAGCTGCCTGCTGCTTTTATTGGAGAGCAGTGATGTGAACCCTACCCACCAGACAGAAATGAAGGCCATTTACTTTGTCAGCAGTTGTTCAGTGTGGAAACACCCTGTTGAGTAACAGCCACGCGTTCTCTGTAGGATAGTCTTGACAAGTGAGGTGGCTCTGTTGGCTTCTCTCATCCTGGGCACCAGGGCTGGGAGCATTGGCTCTGTGACCCCCTCCTCTCTGAGTCAACCACTTTATCTAGCAACAAAAAAAATAAAGTAACAGAGCTTGTGCCCAGCCCCAGGACTGTCCTGAATGGAAACATCCACCTGGGTGAGTCAACCTGCCCTGCTGCAAAGGCCGTAGTACTGATAGGTCTTGGATGCCACCATGGAAAATGGCCGTGTGGTTTCCTTTTACCCTCATGGCCCAGTTTCTCAGGTTCCTTTGGCAGTGCCCCTGCAGGGCAAACTTCTGTAGCTGATGAAAAATTAAATCCTGCACCACCAAACTAAGCCTTAAAGCCTTGGTTTCTTCATCTGAACTGTGTAGATGAGGGTCATTTAACTTAAACCTGGTCAGAAGTCACTGTGTGTGAGAGTGTTTGAGAGCTGCATTTCTATACATCAGAGGTTTTTGAGAAAAGAATTTACTTAGACCACATCCAAGCCTGACATTTTCCACCCCTTTAGGTATGTGTGCAGAACCTGCCTGGTCCTGCATTGTCCAGGTGCTCTGATTTGGAGCCAGGCTGCTTGCCAAGTTCAGGCTCATCAAAATTGCTGTGGCTGTCAGCTCTGCTTGGAAGTGGAAAAGCACCCTCACCAAGGATTTTTTTTTTAACCCTACCTTATTCCTGTTTCTATTCTGTGAAGACAAAAGATAGGGGAAAAAGAAAAAACTGAAATCTTTATTTAATTGATAAGATTATTGATTGTATTTGTATTAGTCAGCTTTCTATCACTATAATGAAATACCTGGGAAAATGGACTTCTAAAGAGGAAAGGTTTTATTTTGGAGGTTCTAGCCCATGATTGATTGGCCTTGTTGGTTTGGGTAGTTGCTACATGGTGCTACATGGTGGGAGTGTTGGGAAGCAGAATCACTTGCTTCCTGGTAAAAAGCAAAGAATGAAGAGAAATTTAAGATCCCCCAAACCGCTTCAAGGACATGCCCTCAGTGACCTCAGGACTTTTGTCTGAGTTACATATTTGTTACTGGGACACAGTTTCAGAAGGTCTCATACAGTGTATTCACAGGCAGGCAACAATGGTAGAAGCACATGGCAGAAGCTGGAGAGCTGCTCCTGGCATTGCAGGCCAAAGCCAAGTGAGTGAGCAGTGATGCTTGGAAATTCAGCCAAGGCCAGAGCTTTCCCAGAAGAAGCTGTCACAATGTTTCCTCTTTTCTCCTTTACTTAATTCAAGCTGCCAGTTAGACCCTTCCATACACAAACACCTATGGCCAGTGCCACTCAATTTCTGGCCCCTAGGTCAGTAACACATACCTGAAAGCTCTGCTTTGATTGGCCCCCAATTTCAACAAGTTGTCAAGATCCCTCCAGATCAGACCCCACTCATCCACCCCTTCCAGCCAGGCCCCGCCTGCCATCAGCGCACAGTTCCACAGCCGTCCCACTACATCCAAATACATGAGGCTTTTGAGGGACACTCCAGATCCAAACCATGGCAGCCCTCCACTTGGCCTCACCTCTTGAAGGTTCCGTCCTCTGCCGGTAGTGCTACACTGTGGGCCAATCCCTCCAACACAAACATCTGTGGGGACACTGGAGACCCAAACTGTAGTGGTGTTCTTCCATGCTAAGAGACAGAAATACTCTGTGCACCCCTGAGGTCTAGCCTGTGTATCACCACACTTTACTGTTTTGTCCAGTTACGGTCTGTATGAGTCTGCTTGTTCAGGGCAGATTGCAAACAGCACAAGGTTTATGCCCTCCTGTCTCATTTTCCCACTTCCTAGGACACTGCCCAGTGTGTTTTATCCTGGGCCTCGCTGTAAGCAGATGCTGGGCATATGAATAATAGGTACATTTTCTCTTCATGCCTATAGAGAGAGAGTGGTGTGGTTACCCAGCTGCCAGTAATATACATAGCAGCAGCTTTGATTCCATTGCTACTCTTCGCACTGGGACAGATTGTGTGAAGACCCAAGGGTGTTAACTTTTCAAAGGTCTGTATCATATGTGACTCATGGTTGGTGACTCAGACCTGTGGCTTTGCTTCTAGAAATTAATCCAGGAGCTGACTTTCTCTATTGTTCTAACATTATGTTATGAGTTTCTTGGGCATGTTTAAAGACTTGTCCACAGGGTTATAGGAGGTCTGATCGTAAGCCTCAGAGGAAATTGGCATCATGGCTGTGGGTATTAGTGGTGAAATCAGGCTTGCTCTGTGCATTCACCAAGCCAGGCACGTGGTGTTGATGTCTGCTAAGTGACCAGCTCTTCTGTTCTACTGAAAAGCTATATAGGCCACTTGGGTTTGACAGTGTTGTGGCTTTGCTCAGTTTGTCTGGAGTAGGAACAAGTATTCGTGGGTCTCCCTGCTTCCCACAGAACTCCTGGGCCCGCCGTGTGGGCTCTCCTCTAGACAAACAGCACTTCATTATGTTTGAGTGTAAATTGTAGCTGGGAAATGCTTAGGGTGGGGATATTGTATCTTTTATGGGCTCCACCCACACATTGCTTGAATTCCCTGATTCCCACTACCCAGAAAAAGCTGCTCCTTTTCTTGTGAGTTGAGGTTAGAAAGCAGTGAGCAAGTCATTTTTCTCCTATGCTGGGAAAGAACAGTGTTACTGTGGAGGAAAAAAAAAGGGAAGGAGAGAAAGGAGGAGAGAGGTAGGGAGGTAGGAGGAGGAGAAAAACCAAGGGCTGGAAAAAAAAAAAAACTTCCATTTTTTTAATAAGCCCAGGAATCCTTAAGAGACCATCTGAGGGTCTTTGGTATCTCCCGAGTTTTGCGAGAGTAAGAGCAGCCATAATCTGTGTTCCTTGGACAACCGGCGCTGAAGAGAACAGAGGCCAAATCCTGAGTCTCTGGCACAGTTTTAGGCTTTTGTTTCACAATTTGATCTTTTTTTTCCGTCATCTGTTCTAACTATACCAGTGGCACCTAGAACATCACTAAATGAATTAGCCATCAGTACAGCTAAAACAGCCCCAGAATGGAAAATAACAGGAACTTGATAGAATCTGTCCCACTCTAGGTTGTATTGGTGTGATTTATTACATTGATTTTCTCACCCACCACCTCTGTGACTTTCTATCTTAATGTTACAAAAGAACAAAAGTATGTTTCTGATGTTGCACAGTGTGCCTTCTTATACCCTAACCCAGGTAAGGGCACTCCTTGTCCTCATACCACTCTGAGGCGCACAGGCCTGCGCCCACAGACTTGGCCACCCATGCACACCTGCTGCCCTCACTTCGCCTCACCCATCTGCTCACTCTTCTGTGCAGGTCACTACTGTTAATGTTTGGTCAGTGGCACTTTACAGGTGGCACTCCTAAGAGAGCTAGAAAAACCACAGTTAATGATTCCTTTCAAAATCTTCCTGAGACCTTTTATTTTTGTCTCATAGAATTGCTGCACATGTGAAGGAACCATTTGAGGGAAAGATAATTTGATGATGATTTTCTTTTTTGCTCTGAGATTAATTATAGCTGTTTAAAGATTCAAAGGATAATATTAATAACAGATCCTAATTAAAATATGTTTTAGATTTGCACTGGCCAGGCACTGGGGAGAGTGCTTTTTCTGTTCTGCCTCAGTACGTCATCTCAACAACAGTTACTCCGATTTTGCCAGGGAAAAAAATCAGCAACATAACCAGGTTCACTCAACTGGTGAGAGGCAGAGCCCAGGTTTGAACATACAACTTTAAAAAACAAAAACATCAAACTAGAAGAAAATACTGGCAAATGCCTATATAATTTGGGGTGGGAAAGTATTTGGGAGAATAACGTGTACTGTGGGCAAAAATCATGAAGAGAGAAAGTATTCAAACACAAAAGACCAAGAGCAACTAAAACTGAAAGGTAAATGAGAGACTGGGGAGAAATAGGTACAGCATGTATGATAGACCAGAGGTTGTTCTCTTTAGTATAATTAGCATTTTGAAAAAAGCTGTGACTATACTGACTCATAATGTTAAAAACAGGACTTAAGTAGACCATTTACTAAAGGTTAAATGCAAATGAGTAGTAAATAAGAAATGAAAATTAATGTAACAAAACAAGATGCTTTTTAAACTATTAGCTAAAACTAAGATGAATGGTAATAGGCAATATTGCGAATGGTTTTGAAAGACAAGACTTGTGCATTGCTTAGAGGACATAATAGTTGGATTTGTTTTGGGGTTTTAATCTCAAAGTCAGTTACTCCTTCAGTGGAAAACTGAGCATCTATTTAAAATGTTAATGTTGGTGTCTATTTGTAGAGAAGAAGTGTTCATTATTTCTTGCCTCAATAGAAAATTAATTTCCTTTGAGACATTACTCCATAATAACTAAATGTATTCCAAATTCTTTAGAATCCAATCTTGCTTAGATTTGTAAAAATACATGAACTTCATAGTAGTTCTTTAGAGTCTATAATTTTTATAGCTCATGCCTTGGGATAGTTATTTAGGAAGGGAAAGGAGAAAACCCTGTTTAGCAACACAGTATAGTAGTTTTCTATTTTTTATATTCCATGTACACTAAAAATAGTATATACTTTTTCATTTCTAGTTACAAGTAAAATTTTGAATATGATCAGTCTAAAGTATATTCTGCCATGTAAGCATAGCGTTAACTAAAGTGTTTTCTAATTATATTTAGTTGAAATCAGAAAGACCAGTGGTGATTTTTCCGCACATTTATTTATTGTTATATATTTATTGTTAAAATGCTTTAGTGAGTGTGGGTCTCAGAACAAGAGTGATAAGTAACTTTTTATCTGTGTTACTCAGGTGGTCCATTTGCATTTCATTGACACCTCTGTTGACATCCTCCACCCCATCCCAGCCGGCCCATGTGAAAGCTTACTGTGGAGCTTTAGGACTCATTAGAATTTCAGGAAGTCATGTTTCAACCACTGTGTAAAGCAATACAATTAAATTTTTCAAATTCAAAGAGCAATCTTTTAATGACTTAGTCATCACTAATGAGGAAAAAGACCTCAATTAAAAATACATTAGTCTAAGAACTGCCATCTCAACACAGAGATAATTTAGTAAATAGGAATGCCCACCGCATGCCAAGAAGCCCACGAAGATGCAGTGGTACCTTTTCAGAGAGCTTAGAGTCCAGGGGTGGAAACACACACACACACGCACGCATGCACGCACACAGTAGTTCAGTGCGATAAGTCCTAAGAATTGGTAAAAAGTCTGGGGGCAGGCTGGTGGCATAACTCAGTCATTAAAGCATTTGCATCACGGGCACAGGGCCATAGCTGGGCATGGAACACAGTCCTATAATCCCAGCACTTGAGTTGAGGCAGGATTGCTGACAGCTTGAGCACAATCTAGGCTAGTGAGTACAGAAACAGCCTTGAGTATGGAGCAAGGCTCTCTCTCAAAATAATAATAATAATAATAGAAGAAGAAGAAAAATGTCTCCTAAGTGCAAGAGGTGTGGGAGTCACTGTTTTCCACCAGTGTCTTGCACTGTGAGTTACTGGATGATGAACAAACATAAGGCTTAACATTCATGAGCCAGTGCAGAGTGCAGATGTACTCTTTTGTTTGAAAGTGGGGTATACTGAAAATGACACTTGGGTCTTTCACACTTTTATATTCTTAGCCCTTTGATTTTTTTTTCGGTTATGTATTTTATATATGGTCCAAGTGAATTTGTCTTCACTCAAAAAAAAAAAAAAATGAGAGCCAAAAATTGGTAGTTAGGTCACAGGTTGGACACACCTGGCTTAAAAACCATGCTCAGTGTTTGCAATGATTTATATATATAAGCTAAATTGAAATTTACTTTTTTTAGTATGCTGGGGAATTCTTTGGTAATTTATTTTATGCAATTTTAATATACATTGAAATTTACTCTTATATTTCATATAATGGGGAATTCTTAGGTGGGTTAATTTCTATTTTCTTTCTGTTCAGTTTGATTTTCTTTCTTCAATCTTCAATTTAAAAGGCCATTCCTATACCAAAGGAAAAAAGATACATGGTAACTTGCAAAGAACACAGAGAAAATAACTCTTGTTAATTCCAGCTTTCTCAGCTCCAGGAACAGGAATCAGAAGTCTTACATTTCACTACCTGATATAGGAACAGAGATAAGTTCTTGATTCGTTAATGACTTCAGGCTCTCTGAAGCTGCGATAAAATCTCTTTGCCCACAGTTCCTGTCTGGGTTGAGTCTTTCACTAGCTCAGGCTCTTTGTCTTAGTGTGTTTTGTGCTGCCATGCAATAATCCCTGAAACTAGATTACTTGTGAAGAACAGAGATTAATAAACTCCCAGTTCTGGAGGTAAGGCAGGCCAAGGTGAGGGGCCAAGCCTTCTCTGTGCCTCACAACGTGGCAGAGTCCTCATGGGGTGAGAGGGTGCAAGAGAGAGACTTACTGGCTTTTGTAACAGTGTAACACTTCTGTGATAGTGGCATTAGTGCATTTCCTAATCACCACTTAAAAGGACCCACCCCCAACAAGGTTGCACTGGGGATTAAATTTCCGATAGGTACATTTAGGCAAACATTCAGATCATAGTACTTATTTTCAAATTACAGAATATGAATTGAAATCACCAGTTATGGTTAAGATGTTTGACTTAGCCTCTTGTCCTGCCCTTACCATGCTGCTTCTCGGAGACTGATTAGCCAGTGTGTAAGATCCAGTAGGCTGGCTCCACTTAGCCTCTTGTGCTAAGAAAGCCTTCCTTTTAGAATATGTTCAAGTGGCAGTTGGATATGGCTGAGGACCACAAGCAGTTCTAACCAGCTTATGCAAAGACTGAGCTTAATTTTGTATCTCCTGTGACAGAGCTCAGCTCCAAATTGATGGTCTGTCTTGGAATTTGGGTATGCAAGTGGAGGAGGGGGTTCTTTGAGAAAACACATGAGAAGAAATACAGATGTGTCAAAGGTCATGTGCCAGAGTAGTCAGATTTTTTTTTCTCAACACAAAACTGTTGTACTTCACTATAAAGGCTTCCTCCTTACCCTGGTACTGGAGCTTAAACTCAGGGCCTTTACACTGAACTACACATTCCTAGCATTTTCAAATTTCTATTTTGGGACAGGATCTCACTGAGTTGCCCAGCTGGGCTTGAACTTGTGATCCTCCTGCCTCAGTCTCCCAGAGTGCTGGGATCACAGGCCTGTGCCACTGGACCAGTTCGTAAGAGTGATTTTACAGCATATGTGTAATCAATAATGTGATAATAACTTACTTTTCAAGTATGTGCATATACACACATATCTTTAGAAAATCTTTTTTTTTTTAATTGAACCAGGCCCAGTGATGCAGAGCTTTATTTTCTATTTAGTTTCTACAGGTGTGTCATATGCCACCATGCCCAGCCTATTGTGGTGCTTGGAAATCGAAGCCAGGGCCCCACACTTGCCAGGCAAATGTTCTTAACCACTGAGCTATGTCGCCAGCCCCATCTTTAAATAATCTTAAAAAGAAACTGTGTTTATAAAAGCCTCTTAGGATTATACCCATTTTTTTAAAATCTACGTTTTATACCAACATGCTTTTGAGTAGCTCCATACCAGTGGTAGACGTCAGAGAAACAATGTACAATTGGCATATTTATTACAAACCATTATTCCAATCCATAGATCCATACATCTCTCTTCACAAGTACATTATGTTGCATAAGGTTCTCGTTAGATGTATGGTTCTATGACTTGATTTTCCTTACTCAAAAATATCTTAGTTTTAAAATTGTTTACACACAGATGTCCTTTACTTATTTACTTATTTTTAAATGTTGTGTAGTATTCATCATAAAACAATTATGCTTTACTTACCCATTCCCATACAATTGCATGTTTAACTTAATCCCAATTTACAGTGTTAGAAATAATGCTGCTAGTACATTTTTGGCCAGGGCACTTCACAGAGGCCACAGGGTGAGGTTCATATAGATGCTGTTAGGGATTCCTTCAGAATGGCCAGGTTGGTTTATTCTCGGTGATTTATTAAAGTAATTGTTTCCTCTCTCCAGCAGTATTTGATGTTTCAGAATCATTTTTTGGCACCCTAGTGGTTGAAAATGTCATCTCTTGTTTCTTGTTTACACACTTGGAAGAGTTCCATTGAGCAGTCATGACATACCATGATTGAACAGGGAGTGCTGGAATCAGAGACCACTTTGCATAAAAGAAAAATACATAACAAAGAGCTTATGATGTTATTTTCTAATATAAAAGGCTTTTCAGATGTCACATAGGATAAAATGATTAAACTGACCCCTTTAGCCAACATTTCTGCAGCATTTTGTCTGAGGCTCAGGGATTACAGAGAGAGATTATTATCTCTGACATCGCGGCTCTCCTGTTCTAGCAGGGAAGCAGGTACCCGAGCCAGTTGTTCGTGCACATGCTGAAACGGAGAATGTTCCAAGACAAGAGGAACACTGAGGGAGGAAAATATAATTTTAATTCTCATAATGGTGGGGAATGAGTGTATTAGAAAATTTCCCATTTCAAAGACTAGTAACTGCTGCCTTATATATTTAAAAAGCTTGTCTTCACCCTACTGCACCATAGCATGCTCCCAGGCAGAATGCCCCAAGGAGCTGTAGTGTGATGCAGACAGGTCACATAGGGGAACCTGAACTCGTGCCCCACGTGGGAGCATAGCTGCGGGGCTCCTGTGAATCTACTGGCAGGGGCTTGTGTTACCACTCCACCATCACCAGCAAACAATTCCTCAGCACTTGGCTTGTACAAAATGCCATCCTTTTTGCTGAGGGGACGCAAAGATATGTGTGACATGATTCTTAATCATTGGAGTCTACAAATCCAGATGGGTAGATGAGCCAGTTCCTATTTTAATGATGGATTAGAGACCCAGTCCTAAGAAAAAACTGAAACAGACTTGAATGTGGCTCCCATATGACCCTCCAACAATGGGAAAGACACGTTGGTGCCTAGAAAAACCATTAACAAGGGATAAAGTATAGATCATAAATTTATCTAGATACTAAGCTGAAGTTTAGAAACAGAAATAGAATTGTGGTCCCAAGTGAAATTGCAGGCACATGCCTGTAATCCCAGCCTGTAATCCCAACTAGTCCAGAGGCTAAGGTAGGAGAACTGCTTGAGACTAGATGGTGAAGTCAAGCCCAAGCAACATAGCAAGACTCTGTCCTGGTGGTGGAAGATGAAATTGCGTATTTTAGCCCTTAATATGTAACCTTGTGCAAAGTAGTCATTAAGTGTACTTCAACATGTTGAAGGGACTGAGGAAATGTTATTAATGCTAATACATCAAGAAAAATAATCTTAGCATTTAATTTTTGCTTGTCTTATTTTGTAGGTCAGGAAGTGGTTTTCAAGTGCCTTGGGGAAGGAATTCTTGAAAAAGCATTTCAGGGGTATAATGCTTGTATTTTCGCATATGGACAGACAGGTAAGAAGCTCTTTTTACTACTGCAATCAGTGATACTAGATATGTACTTCTCTTTGTCTTTGTCTTTATCTTTTTCTCCCTGTGTCTATTTTTATTTCTGCTTTCCTCTGCTTCCCGTTTCTGTTTCTTTTCTAACTTTCTCTTTTGTGCTAGGGGTTAAATTTAGGGCCTTATGTGTTCTGAGAAGCACAGGACCTAACCACTGAGCCACACTCTTGGCCCTAAATACATATTTGTTAAAGTTTGAGAAGTGACAGAAAAATACTTCTAGCTTTATGAATTTCACTGAATTAGATGAGCAAAAGTAATCCTCTTTTTTGAAGGTACAACAGTTCTTGATAATTGAGTAATTTCAGTGTTGATTAGTAAAGCTAGCTTCAAACCATTAAGTGTCATTTTCTTAAATTATAGTTTTCAACTGCATTTGAACTAGAAAAATAATTACTACTTTCTCAGTCTGTGTGTTTTGGTAAAAACTATAGGGAAATTACAGGACTTTTTATTGGGTTACAAGGATGATGATGGATCATGAAGCCACGGCTGGTGGGGCAATTGGTTGGAGTAAGCAAAACAGAGGCATACTGGTAGCTCAGTCATTAGCTCCCTGAGCCCTTTTTTAAACTCTCAGGTAGGAGTAAGCAAATAAATCCTACTAGTGCTGCCTCGTAGGTCACATGGTAGCCGGGAGAACTGAACGAGGGAGGGTGTGTAATGTGGCTTAGTATGTATATAACAGTAGAAGATTCCTCCTGTTTCAGCAGGAGTCTTACTGCATGTGCTGTTAGAGAGTAGGTGTTTGTAGTGGCTGTGTTTGCACATACCCTCTGTGATTGAGGCGCCCACAGTCATGCAGCGCAAGGCCCTGTGGTGGAAAGTACATGGCTGTGATGCCCATGGGGCAGGGTCGAGGGCCAGGTTTCTACCTCCTTTCTGTGTGGCCTGGCTGTTACATGAAGACAGCCCGTGGGACCAGGGCCTTCCATGTAGCTTCCTGCCATGCCCACCCTTCTCCTGTCTGCTCCTCTGCAGGCTCAGGAAAGTCCTTCTCCATGATGGGCCACGCAGAACAGCTGGGCCTCATTCCCAGGCTCTGCTGTGCTTTATTTAAAAGGATCTCTCTGGAGCAAAATGAGTCACACACCTTCAAAGTGGAAGTATCCTATATGGAAATTTATAATGAGAAGGTTCGGGATCTTTTAGACCCCAAAGGGTAAGTTCATAAGTAAGGGTAATAATCTTTTATTATGAAAATAATGATTACATATATACACGTGGATATGTGCATATTTTAAAATTTCCAAGGAATATGTGTATGAAACACTCCAATGTTAGTTTATGTACTGGGAAATTATCAGCTTTCCAGAGCCTATCAATTTGCAGAATATGCATACTCTTTGTCCTGTGGTTATATATGTCACATGTAAATATATTTTTACTATTCCCATAATTTTTATGCCACCATGGATTTCTCAGAAAAAATGATGTTACTGAAACATATTAGACTTTCCTTTTATAGTGGAAAGCAGCACCTCTAAACTGCAAGAAGAGTGATTGAAGGATGCAGCAACCCACCCTCCCACAGTGCATTTTGGAAGCACAAGGGCAGTTTAGAATGACTCAGGAAGCCCAGGATGAAACCGAGGCATCCCCATGTTTTAAGTACTAAGTAATGAGAACAAGATGAGTTTGATTCCTCAAGGAAAAATGGGCCACTGACTTTTTCCCCCCAATTAAGAAATGTTGTACTGGCTTTAAAATAATAGATATTTGTAGAAAAATTAGAAAAACAGGTAAAGTGTAAGAAATAAAAATGACCTTGAATCCCATCACTCAGAAATAACCCCTGTAATACTTTGGTGAATTTTTGATCCTATGTTTCAGACCTGGTGTGTGTGTATACACAGTCATATTTTGAAATCACTCTGTAAATGGTGGTCAGTATCCTGAATTTACCATGTAAAGTAATGAACACATTAAAAAATCACTTGTAAATTCTTTTAGAAGCTGTATGAAATGGAACGTTTTTGAACATTTCTAAGTCTGTATGACTTCAAGGTTGCAGATTAAAATTACAGGTGTCACGTGATCATATAAAATAGTTGTTTTTATCTTATTTGTCTATTTTTGCAAGTTATAACGTTGGTAATTAATTTGGAATGGCAAGGACTGAGGGGAAAGCCTTCACTAACTAAAAGAGAACCTGAAAAAACATTACCTGCTTGTTTTTTACATTTAAAAAAACTACTAATTAATGCACATAAAAGAGCATTTCTGATGCTATAGGTATGTCCAACCTGTGACCCACTTGGTTTTGCCTTTGATTTCATGTTATAATGAAAAAAATTTAAAGGAAATTTTAGTACTTAAAAATGTATATTAACAGTTCTACATTTCTGTGTATGGCCCTAGACAGTTTCTCTTCACACAAATAAAGGCAAAAAACCCAGACACCCCCAGGTTGGCCTCAATAAAGGGAACCTGACCAATGTCTTTTAAGCCTCCTGTGTGGGTTTTTTGTTTTTTTTGGGTTTTATTGTTTTGTTTCGGGGTTTTTTGGGTTTTTTTTTTTTTTTTTTTTTTTTTTTTTTTTTTTTTTTTTTTTTTTTTTTTTTTTTTTTTTTTTTTTTTTTTTTTTTTTTGGTTCTAAACACTTCTTACCCTTCCCCAAGGTGTAACTACTACTAGAAAGTTCACGCTCATCGTTCTGTACCTCTAATTTAATACCTAGATATACTTTTGCACAATCTTTAATTTGGTGTAAACAGCATTGTAGTCTGTATGCTCTTTGCTCGTGTCTTCTTTTCCCCTAATGATTTGTTCATCCTTACATATGAAGTAATCGTGTATCAGTTTTTAGAGCTTCTTGGTAGTCCATTGTTCAGTTATACCCTAATTCACTCCTTCCTTTCTCATTTGCCCGGGCCCCGCTCTCCATCCTCATGTGCTGCTGTGAGTGTTCTTGTGGCATACCGCAGCAGGTGTTTTTAGGGAATGCATCTGATGGGAGCAATTGGAAGCCAGAAGATACCAAGTCTCAACTAGTTTGAGCTCCCACCAATAGTGTGTAGGAATTCCAGGTGTTAGAGACAATCATACCGTCTTGCTCTTGGGCCAGATTCATTGTTCTTGGCACTAAGTAGTACTACAGGGTGTCCGTTGTACAAGTGGGGAGAGTCGAGCACTGGATTGTATGCGTTGCAGTAGCTCTCTTAGAGGTGGCCATAGAGCTCTGTTCTTGTTCAGAGTCGTGCAGAATTGCTCACTGTCACAGTGAATTCTTCATTCTTAAATATAGTGAGACCTACTTTGTAGTGGCGTTGGGAGATGAAATTGAATAACTGAAAAGTTCTTAGCAAACTGCCAATGTCTTGAGAAACACTTGCTGTTCTCAGGAGCATTTTTGACACTTAAGTGATACTTAACATCAGCTCTTAATTGGAAAGATAATTGAAACTTAGTACCATGAAAAATATCATACACAATCTGGTCAAAATATATACAGCTTTGCATTCTACCCCAGTCACCTTTCTGGTAATCGGGTCTTCAAGTGGATCCCCAGCCAGAGTTGCTATGTAAAAATTCAATAGAGCTTCAGACCTTCACCAGCAGAGCCAGTTCTAAATATAGTACTAATACCAGCTTCTACACGTGGTCACTGTACTGTCATCTCAATTTTTTTTTGTAGAAAATTGTGAACATAGAAGCAGCATAAATCAGCAAATTTAAGTAAATTGAAATGATTATTTTAGCATCGTTCATTTTCTGTTCAAAGATTTTGAGACATTACTGAGAATGTGCTTACTAGAAAATAGCCTTTAGGTTAAATTTGATCTGCCTATATTCTTTGCCTAACTTTTCTTTTTCTTTGAGAAACTGAAGTTCATCTACTAAAACAACTTAGCCTAACCTAGTACCATTTGGTGAACATTTAGTTTGAGACTAGAGATGGGATTTTTTTCAATAGTGTGTTACTTTAAATAGAAATCAGTATAAAAGACGTTCCTCCTATAGAATGCTGTTGTAAAGTAGCTTTTGGGATACTTTTCAAAAAATGCTTTTGAAATTGTAATCTTAGCTTCCAAATACTTAAGAAGAAACAAAGGTTTCCAAGTTAGGTCTGATTCATTCATTTTTTTTCTCCTTTCCAAAGGAATAGGCAGTCCCTTAAAGTTCGAGAGCATAAAGTATTGGGACCATATGTAGATGGTTTATCTCAGCTGGCTGTCACTAGTTTTGAGGTAAGTGTTATTTTTGAAAAATGTCATTAAAATAAAACTGGCAGTCAGCATGTGTGAGTGGCACTGGATATATTCCTACGTGGATTGCATATTGATACCATGATGCATGCCCTCAGAAGCACAACATCTGCACGTGCCAGAGAGGCCACGGTCGCTAATCCCACTCCTCAGTCTGCTTTGCTGTGAAGGCTTCCCGGTGTGGCCAAAACAACCAACATCTTGAGGTTGCTGAATATTTTCACAAATGCTCTTCTGTGGGAATCATCCTCCCTAAGGCTACCAGTAGCATTCTTATAGTCAAATCTAATACTCTTAAACAGTATTGGGTAGCTAATCCAATCCCATCTTGGTAGTAAGTTTTTCATGCCTCTTTTAACTCCTTCTGCTCCTCTTTTTGTGACTCTGTCCTCTCTTCCTTGGACTTACCGTTTTCTGAATCCTTGACTTTTATGCCTGAAATTAGTATTCTTCCCTGACTCCCCTTCCTTGTTTCTGTTGCTTTGAAATTTCATAACACAAACTACCGCTCTGTTGCTGGAATAAATGATTGAATGAACAACAGTTGAACTAATCTCTACACTTTCTTCTGCTATCCAAGAGACAGGGCTGACCCATTATCACCACTCACGTAGTATGACTAAGGCTAATCTGTGAGCCAACTTTCTCCAGCTGTTTAAGAAGAGACATGTACGACAGTTCTCAAATCAGAAATAGGTGCAATCATCACTTTAAAAACACTGAGATTCTGAATGAATAGAAACCTTTCTGATCTAAAGATGTTACTCACAACCCTCCCTAATGAGCCTGATTCTTGGCCCATTGTCACTGAGCGCAGTGTGTTTATCATCTTACCACTTATTTGATTTGCTTCCCAGCTCAGCTTCTTATAAGATGCAGAGAACATTATTTGACCTCTATGAGTTTTGGCATTTTTGTGGGTAAAATGAGGCACATAACCTCTTCTGGAAGGCTCATCCAGCAAGTGTTTTGCAAGAATTCACGGTTTCCAAGTGTATTCCAAGAGCAAGTGTACAGGGAACTCCCCTTTCCTTGGAGAGGAAACAGAAAAGCAGGTGGTAGACAGCTGTACCTGGCCAGTGAGCACAAGAGAGCTAGAATTAAACAAGTAACTACTGTTATTGAATGTCTAGCTTGCTCAATAAATACTACCTCTCCTAGGAACTTAAAAAGGAAGAGAGGGAATATTAAGAGAAGAGACACCTGGTAGGGGGAAGCATGGTGGGAAGTGTTACATACCCTGGAAAGTCCTGGGGGAAGGAAGCAGAGGCTCAGGAACATTCTTCTAGGCAAATAGAAGAGAGAGGTGGGAGGTCATGGAAGGTGACGGGGGGGGGGGGAGGCGTCATATAAACACACACTTGGGGGTGGGACTGTGTTATTGTGGTTTTGCCTGTAGTTTTTCCTGATGCTTTGCCTCTAGGATATTGAGTCGTTGATGTCTGAGGGAAACAAGTCTCGGACAGTAGCTGCAACCAACATGAATGAAGAAAGCAGCCGCTCGCACGCCGTGTTCAACATCATAATCACCCAGACACTGTATGACCTGCAGTCTGGGGTGAGGGATGGGGTAGAATCTTGGGGAGTGCCACAGATGGTTCCAATGGCTGGGAATTTTGTGTTGTTTCTTCTGCCTACTATTTTGCTTAAATCCTTTTAACTAGTTAGGTCTTCCTGTTGTATGATTATGTTTTTAAAACCTGAATTTTGTGTGTAAATTCCTTAAAGAGTATGATGACATCCCTATGCAGCTTTTATCTTTCCATACTGAATTGGCCTGAAAATACCTAAGTCTACTTCATGGTCACTGAGGACTCTTAAAGAGAAAACCATACATGTAGCCTAAATATTACATTTTAGAAGAAAAGAGATTTGATCCAGATATGCAGGAATTTTCATCTCCTGAGATTTCCTCACTGGTACATTGAATCTCTATTTTTCTGATTATATTCTGGAAAGCTGGAGCAAAGTGCTGCAAGTCCACACCAGGGTGGGAGAGTGAGTGGGTGGGTAGGTTGGTTAGTTGTTTGGTTTGTTTTTGTGGTACTGGGAATCCAGCCCAGGGCCTTCACACTGAGCTCCATCCCCAGCCTTTTCTTGTTTTGGTTTGTTTTTGGTTTTGTTTTTATTTTTTACTTTTGAGACAAATTTTCATAAAGCCACTAAAAGTTGCCCAGACTGAGCTTGAACTCAGCCTGCGGAGTGCTGGGATTATAGGCCTGTGCCACCATGTCTGGCATTTTTTAAAATTAATTGCTCTTTAAGTCAGATAGCTCCGTGGACTGTTTAATATCTTTAAAAGTTTACGGAAGGGGAGTGGTGTGGACTCTAGGGGTGCTGTCGTTCCTGCTGTTGTATGTGTGGGTGCCATGTGGGTTTTGCATTAATGTGTGCTATTTCTGTTTATGTCTTGCTTCCTATAACTAGAACTCAGGAGAGAAAGTCAGTAAGGTCAGCTTGGTAGATCTGGCGGGGAGCGAAAGAGTGTCTAAAACCGGAGCTGCGGGTGAGCGACTGAAAGAAGGCAGCAACATTAACAAGTAAGGCGGCCCTGTGAGAGCGACCCAGGAGCTCCCACCACTGTCACTGTCTTTTTGTCTGTTTTTTTTTTTTTTTTTTTTTTCAGTGCCACTGGGGATTGAACCCAGGGCCTCAGTATGCTAGGCAAAAGTTTCACCATTCTCTTAAAGAACTACAGTCCCAGTCCACTTATCTAGCTATCTATTATCTAACTATCTGTCTATCTCTAAGCTACATGCTAGATCTTTTTTAGTGTCTTGCTGAGCTGTTACATTAATTAGGCTAGACTCAAACTTAAGATCCTCTTGCCTCACCCTCCTGTTTAGCTGGGATTACAAGCATTAGCCATCCCTGCTTCGTCGCTTCTGACTTATTTTGTGTCTTGGTATTTATTACATTAAAAGAGTTGAGGTTTCTGATTCAAGTAGCTTTAGTGAGCTGGGCTGGAGAAATGCAATAGCTTGCCTCTCTGGAGGTGCTGAAAGGTTTTTGAGCCAAGCTGCATGGTACAGACAGTTAGGCGGACCATCATGCATGCAAGTGGTCCCTGGCTTAACATAGCTTGGCATAGGGTATTTTGACTTTTCCATGGTGCATTTAGTTGAAACTGTACTTTAAGTTTGGAACTCTAGTCTATTCCTGGGCTAGAAGCATAGGGTCTGATCCTCTCTTGGTATACCACGCTGTGGCAGCAACTACTACTCCTGGTCAACAACATCATCACAGGGGGAAACAAACTAGCTGCAAAGCAAGGCTGAGTGGAGGCTTAGGTGTTTAAATGCATGTTCATGGAGGCTGAGACAGGAGGATTGTCTTGAGTCCAAGGCCATAGTGAATTCAGTACCAGCCAGAGCCACAGAGCCAGACCCTGTCTTAAAAAAAAGAAAGCATGTTCATCTTACAGTGTTTTCAATGTACAGTGGGTTCAGTAGGACTGAAACCTATACTAAAAAAGGAGCATCTGTAATGCAATCTTAGGTAAAACTCAAGTCACACCTGAAATGAATTTAGGGATCTTATTCTAGAAAGAAAGTCTACTTTAAATCTTGTTGTAAGGCTAATGCTATTTAAATATTAGTATCTTAGAAAAATATAATGGTGATTACAGCTGTTGAGAAATCTTTGGCTATTTGTCTCCAGTGCCTAAGTGTGCCTGGTACTACAATAAAGTATTGGAGTGCAGAGGGGGAGATGTGACAGAGATAGGGGAGATGCAGAAGTCCATGCAGCCTGCTCACTGAGGCACAAAGAAAGGTCATAGTGCCCTGTGTCCAGTGGCAGTAGAAAGCATCTCTGCTTTCTAGCACAAAAGGGGGAAGTTTGCATATCACAGGATGTGTTCAGATCAGACTGTCTGCTTTTAATCCTGTCACCACTTACTATATGTCCAAAATGATTGAAATATATGGTGCAGCTTTAAATTCTTAAAAATGTATTACAACAAAATGCACATTGCTGTTAGTACCCCTCACATACTTCTCTCTTTGACATACTTAGCCCATTGTTCTTGCAGCCTTCTGAAATAGTTCTGGGATTTGTGTTTTTATTCCACAGGGTTAGCTGTGGAATAAGTGTGTTAAGTGTGAGGGGAAATATTTCAAGGGGAGTTAATGGCAATGTCTCTTTGGCTGTATTAAATTATTTTTTAACACTCACTATATATTTCAATTACTTATGTATATTGTGGACAAGAGATTTAACCTGTCTGTGCCTAATTTTTTTTTCGTCTGTAAAATGGAGATAATAATAGTGTTTCTTCATAGAATTGTTGAGGATTAGATGCTATAATATGCTTAGAACGATGCCTGGAATGTATCCGGCGCTGAACAAATACTAATTGTTGTACCTATTATTTTTACAAATCGGCATAATTACTATCATTATTCCATGTCCCACAGAAGGTACTTTAGTCTATACTGGTTATTGTTTTCTCTTGTGCTATAAAAACTTGAGATTTGATTTAGGACAGAATTTGACAAGAAATATGTTTGTGGAGCTTCTTACATGTTAAAATGATGTTTGCGCAGTATGAATCTAGTACAGAAGTTTAAAAATTACAAGTAAAACGTCCCCTCTATGAGAAATGGTACACTCACTGGGAAAGACTGCTCCCTGAGAGGGAGTTAGTCTCGTCATCCCGTCTCCTGCTCTGACAACAAGGGATTTGCAGCATTTCATGACCAGACATTGTGGGATCCCGGCTGGCACTACAGCTGAGTTCCACAGTGAGCTCAGGAAACAGGAGGGGGATGCCGTAGTGAGACCACGAGGAAGCATGAGCCAAAGAAAACAGTGTCACTCTTCCTACAGATTCTTTTCTGAGGCCAGCCCCTTGCCTGCTGGGTGGGCTTGTAGGATAGCATGGAAAAACCTGTGCTGGAGACTTGGGGAACTTTAGTTTACATATGTGTGACTTGGCTTAATGTAGAATAACACTGACTTTTACTGAGCTCTCACTACAAAGAATGATCAAAGTGTAGTGGATATTTAAACTTTAAAAAAAATTTTACTATAAAAGACATGTTGCCATTAATTCCCCTCAGAATACTTCCCCTTGCTTTATGCATGCTTGCTTGTTTTTGCTGCCTTTTGAAACAGTTCTGAAATTTGTCTTTCCTGAATATCTTTATGAGGTATGATGAAAAATATGGTCAGAGCTGCTCCTGAGTGCCATCCGATGGAAAGGCAGGTGTGTTGGTTATTTTCATCACTGTGACTCAATATCTGACAGACTTAGGGAGGAAAGATTTATTGTAGCTTATAGTTTTAGAAAGTCATACTCCATTCACAGGTGGGCGGCTGGAAAATGGTGGAAGCACATGGCAGGGCTGGAGTGGGAGCAGGGCCAGAGCCAGAGCTCCAGCTTCAGAGATCCTCTGTACAACTTGGTGGTATGGGGAGACTGAGAGGAAAGGGGGGAAAACCAGCACATGCCCCTCTAGGTCAGGCCCTAAGTTTTCATCCCTTCCAGCCAGACCCCACCTCCCAACCCTACACAGTATCCATAGGCACATGAGGCTTTTGGGGGCACTCCAGATCCAATCCACCACAGCAGGCTTGTGAAAAACCATTATGAAGTGTCCTTATTCACCTTATTTGCTGGATCTGACACTGTGCGATTCTGGCTCTTGTTAGGTGTGTAGAATATTGTGTAGTCCAAAGGAAGCTGTGTGTATGAGTGCATGCTGATAATAAAATAAGAAACGGAAATGACTTCTTAATAGTTCCATGAATGGTTTCCTAAGCCTTATAATCGGCACCTGATGAAGTCTCTGACATCTTTATTAAGCTTCCTCCTGCCTCCTGCTTGGGCTTCTTTGCTGGAGCATTGATAATCCTTCTAAGCCAACCTGTCAGGAGCTTTGACAGACATCCGTGTCTGCTTAATGGGCTGTGGATTTAGAGACTTCATCTCTCCTGAAGCTCTTATGAGCTTTAATTCACATGTTATTCCTCCATTGGAAGAGCTAAGGCACTGTGTGGGCTGTGCTGGCGGAGGGATGCACAGTGATGGGGGACGGGTCATGTGGAACATCTCCACAGGGGCACCCTTCTGAGACGCCAGGCTGCAGCCCTACCTGTCTAGCAAAGGTGGAGTGAGGAAGCCTTTTCCCCACTGCTGCAGTCTGCCTGCTCCAGTTTGTCTTCTTGCAGAATGCTCTGTGATGTTCTAATGGGTGTTTAAAAGACTTTCATTTTATTCTGAGTAATGGCTGGTCACTAAATGCAGACAACGGTCATCTAATGAATAGCATTCCTAGACCTACTTCGTGGGATGGTACTGCCCTTTTCCCGCAGCATGTAACCCTCATGCTTTTGCATTTCTCTTTTCCTGCTGGGAGCTTCCTGGGGAGAATAATAACTCAATTCTACTTAATTCATCATTTTTCAGCTGATTCTTTATGAGCAAGGGAGTGCTTTATATTGTTGGCAGAAGAAACCAGTTATATAATGATAGTGAAGTGAGTAGTTTACTTGTCTTAATAAACAAGAGGTGCAAAGGCCAGTGCAGCAACACCTAAATACACATAGCTTTGCCAACCCAAGAGTGTGTTCATATAGCCTGGGTGACCTCAAAATGGCCCTCCCATTCCAGGCATCATATTCATATATGTATTCCAAGCAAGAGGAAGAGGAAAGGAGATAGGGTAGAGAAGCACAGGCTTCTGTGGGGTGAACAGGTATATGTTTTAATCATGAGACCAATAGCTTTCTTGGAAGCTTCTTCCCGTAATGTCTACCAACACCTCCTAAGCCAGAACTGTGTTTCATGGCTTCCTCAAGCTGTAGAGGAGTTGACTTTTTTTTGTTTTTGTTTTTTGTTTTTTGTTTTTTTTTTTTTAGCTCAGTACATTTCTTCCTGGCACTTGGGAGGCTGAGACAGGAAGACTGGTGTGACTTGGAGGCCAGCCAGGCTCCGTAGTGAATTGAGAACTAACCTGGACTTCAGAGTGAGCCCCTGACTCAAAAACAAAAACAAGGACAAAGTAACACTCCCAGAATATCCTTATCTGAGTAGAAGTTATATATAACTCCCATATATTTTAAATAATCTCTAGATTACTTATAATACTTGATACAGTGTAACCAGGGTTCTGTTGGTAACAGTCAATGTGCCCCACAAACCATCACCAGATGAGTGAAGGCAGCACTCAGTGTGCCCCCAGACCATCCCTAGACGAGTTCTTTAGAGACAAAGGTACATGTTCTGTAGTGGATTCTAGAATCATCTTGACTCAGTAGACACATACTGAGCAACCTCCATAAGCCAGGCAGGGTGACTGTGTAGAGGGCCATGTACTGCAAAGAGTGGTTTCCTCCTGCAGGGTGATCACAGAGAGAGATGGAGAAATATTGCAAACAAAACTCTAATAAAGTTTGTAAGTATTTTATGCACAATCTTAGAAATAGGCCATTGGAAAATAGGAAAAGTAACACATTTGAAATTCTTCGTAAACAATATAGATAATTCACATCCCTTCCCAAAGAAAGAAGTCTAGTGGTAAAATTACAAGGTTAGGGGAAGGTGCAGAAAGGGAAAAATAAAACAATTATGACTTGATTGTATTTACTGTAGCAGCCTTTTTTTGTTTGTTTCATGTACTTTCTCTTTGATTCATAATTCTCCATTTTTGTAGATAAGTACCTTTAACTTTTCTGTCTTAAGATACCATGGATTGTGGGTGTAACTGATTGTGGAGTGTCTGCTTATTAGTATGCATGAGGACTTGTTCATCCCCAGCACCACCAAAAAAAATAAAGGAAAGCAAACATAATGATCTGTTTATAAATATTCCTTCCTTCCTCTCTAGTCAGCCCCTCCCTGGTCCCCACCCTGCCCAAGAACTTGACCAGCTATTACGAATAGGAGCTTCCTAACTTTGTTTAACTCCAGCAAGTTCATGGAAGGAGCGGCACCTTTGGTCAATGAAGATTCCTGGGATAACTTCTGTCTCTAAAATTGGCAAGCAACTGTCAACCCTGCTCTGGACCCCTTCAAGGCCAGCCAACTGCCCTTTGGCCCCAGCTTAAGAAGAGAATGCTAGCAAGATCCATAATTCATGACTTGGTTATGTTTGTAAGCTCCCTGGGAATAAAAATCCTATTAAAATAAGCCTGTTGTTCAAGTTTCAGACATTGAGACTTAAGTTTTGGGGATTCTGGATCCTTGCTTTGAGTGGAACTTGAAAGATGTGGGTTGACCTAGTGTTCTCTCACTCTGCAGGGAAACCCACTCACCTGATAATTAGTTTCTTTTAATTACAAGGGGATTGGTAATAGATTTAGCTAGAGTTCTTGTTTTGAATGTGTGTATACTATCAGATAAAGGGGAATGGCTTTCACTACTAATGTCCTTCTCAAGCTGGATAAACTTAAAGTATAGTCAGCCCTTTGTATCCATGGATTCTACCTCCACACACCTGGAGCCAGATATGGATTGAAAGTAATGTTGAGCAGGGGGATTACATTTGTACCAAACGTGTACAAGCTTTTTCTTGCCTTATTTCCTCAACAATACAGTATAGCAACTATTTATGTAGCAGTTACATTGTATTAGGTATTATAAGTAATCTAGAGATTACTTAAAATATATGGGGGTTATATTTAACTTCTACTCAGGTAAGGGTATTTTGAGCTGTTTTTATTTTTGACCTTGCTTTTGTTTTTGAGTCAGGGGCTCACTCTTCAAGTCCAGGCTAGTCCTCAACGCACTATGGAGCCTGGCTAGCCTCAGTCACAATAGTCCACCTACCTCAGCCTTCCTGCTGGAATTACAGGCCTGCACTACCATACCTGGCTTACATGGTACTGGAGAATTGAACGTAGGGCTGTGCACTTGTTAGGCAAGTGCTTTGACGGCAGAGCTACACTCCCAGCCTCATTCTATCAAGAAGCCTTTTTTTTTTTTTATCTTCCTTTTTTGGGAGGATCATGATTTTGCTCTGTAGTCCAGATTGATCCCAAACTTACTATGTAGAGCCCAAGCTGTCCTTGAATTCACTGCAGTCCTTCTGCCTCGGCCTCCCAACTGCAGGGATTATAGACATACACTATCATTCCAGTTTATTTTTATGTGATGCTGGGGAATTAAACCTAGGGCCTTGCACATGCTGGACAAGCACGTTATCCACTGAGATATGCCCTGAAGCCATTTTATATGACAGACCTGAGCATCTGTAGATTTGATATCCATGGAGTATTGGAACCAGAGTTCCATGGATTCTGACTTGAATACCGGAGTTGTGTTGCTATTTCTGTGTAGCTTCTCTGCTTTGTTGCTAATGCTTATGTGTTGTTAAACAAAAAGTGTGAGTTTGAGTTTGTTGAGTTTGTTGTTTCAGACTAAGCTCCTTCACTGGGCCCAACTCCCCAGGCTAAAAATTCAGAAACTAAGCAGGTTAAGATGAACTTCTGAGAAATCAAAAGGAATAGAAATGTTACAGCCAATTTTCCCAAACAGGCACTTTTCAGTTGTCATGATAATGAAGCTTCCCCCCTTTCAACCCCCCCACCCCCCCGCCCGCCTTGATCTTTAACATCCAAAAAAGTAACAAGTTATTTTGCTGTTGTTCTTTCTCTCTGGCCCTTTCCTATGAAAGTACCTGTGAAATGGCCAGTTTTCTTTTTCTTTGTTTCTGCTTTTTCAAACATATTTCTGTTAGTAAAACCACTCTCCTCTGCGTGACTCAGTGGAATACTTACATTATCCTGTGGAATAAAATGCTAGCCCATTCTAGGATGGAAATTAAAGCCAGTTAAGATTGTTATACTAAATTGTTACAGTGTGGTCCTTTGACAATGCTGTGCTGATGTTAGGGGGGAAAAACCTCTTAGGTTGTTCATGTTGTGCTCTGTCCAAGGAGACTGGCTAAGGACAGGTTATCAAGGAAAAAGCAGTAAAAGGTTTATTCTCAACATGTATTGTTTTTACACATAGAAGCATCCAGAGATTAATAACCCAAACGGGTGTTTAGAATTGCAGATTATATGCCTCCATAGGCTAAAGTGTGGATGGCCAGCTTTTTGGCTTACCAGGGTATATTGAATGAAGAAGAATTTTCTGGGCTACATATAGGACATCTCGTATAGTTAAATATAAAAGTAATCCAATTTCCTTTCTTACATTTTTCATTATACCATGTTTTTTTAAAAGACAACATAAAGAAAAAATTAGTGGAATGTTTCACCTTATTTCTGTCAAAGACTACATCCAAAATTTTTTCATCTTGTTTTTTAAAAGTATTAACTGTGTTGAGCCACATTCAGAGCCATCCTGGGCTGCATGCCACCCTCAGGCCAGGGGTTGAACAAGCCTAGGCTAAATGAAGAGAAGAAGGATTGAGACTTCAGGGGATGAGGGCAAGTTAATGGAGAAACAGGAAAAGTATGGTGAATGGAGTTTAGTAAAGCTCGTTGCACCAGTCCGTGTAGGTCGTGCCTTCTCCAGTGACTGGCCTTGTTGAAGTTCTCTATCTGGTGCTGAAACGTGGTACCTCTACAAAAAGAAATTTTGAAAGGGAAGCATGTGCCATATTTTCAGAATTGCAGCCGGTCATTGTATTATGGACATGGGTGGCACTGTGGCTGTTGCCCTCCTTTCCCGTTTCTCTCAAAGATCTAATTGGATTTTTTGTTTTATTGTGTAGAGTGCCAGAAACTCTCCCTTATTTGCTCCTTTCAGTCTCAAATTAGAAAACATAAACAGTTGCTATAAGGCAGTACAGTCTTTTTTTTTTTTTTTTTTTTTTTTTTTTTTTTTTTTTTTTTTTTTTTTTTTTGAGACAGGGTCTCACGCTGCAGCCCAGGCTGGTCTTGAACTCACTATGGAGTCCAGGCTGACCTTGGACTTACAGCAATCTTCCTTCTTCAGTCTCCCGAGTGCTGGTATGACAGGCATGCGCCACCACGACTGGCTTACGTGGTGCTGGAGACTCGAACCTGGTACTTAGCGCTTTAACCACTAAGCCATTCCTCCAAACAGTCTTTTCAGAGTGGTGAAAAAAGAAAACCCAGGTTATTCCCAAAATGTGTTTACATGGGAAAGGTCACCATTAGTCATAAAGTTACTAATCATTACTTCTGAGTCACCGGGTTCTTTATAAGAAAAAAAGAAAATAATTTCTGCTGTACTTACTCGTAAAACATATAGGATCATCTTCAAAGAATTGAAGAATTGTTCCCAACAAAAGTTTTATTTCAGTTGTTGGAAAATATGAAAAAAAAATGCCCTCTGGTGTACATTAAAACAGAAAGGTGTCTATTGAGCTCTTACTTGCCTTTCATGTGTATCAAATGCAAATTTATTTCTAAGAATTACTGCCTTTGGGACAAAAGATTGGACTTGCTTTGGCTTTTTTTTTTTTTTAAAGAGTTGTGTCGAGACTCCGTATGTCATTGTAGTTCACCATCTCAGAGTGTGCAGTTCAGTAGCTTTCATGTTCCCGCAGACTGTTGCAGTCCTCACACCAATCTAATTTTAAAGTGTTCTTATGCCCAGAAGAAACCCTGCACTCAAGTCATCATCCCAGCCACAGCCCTAGGCAACCCACTACCTCTGTCCCTGTAGATTTCCTCATTCTGGATTATTTTGTGTAAATGGGATTGTGTAATACATGGTGTTACTTTCCCAGTGCTGCCAACCTGATTCGCCCTATTAGTTGGCTTAAAGTGACAGGAGTGGATTTTCTTACAGCTCTGGAACCTAGACGTCTGCAATCAAAGGGGTAGCAGGGTTCTTTCACTTCCTGAGAGGTCTCAGAGGGAGAACCTGCTCCCTAGCTTCTAGGGGTGTCCTGTAATTCTTGGTATTCCTTGATTTATGGAACAAAACTTGTCTTCATTTGGAGCTCTGCCATGTATCTTCACACAGACCTTATAGGAAGAAACAATGTTGTCGTACAAGGGTTCTGCCGTAAGTTCTCAACTAATAGCAGGAACTCTTTCCAAGTAAGGTCACACTCTTAATAGTCTGATACACTCATTTGAGGGAAACTTATCCGGCACAAGATAGTGGCCCTTTGCTCTTGGCTTCTTTCATCTGACATTATTTGTCAGGGTTTATTCATGTTGTGGCATCATTCTTCTTCATTCAGGACTTTTTCCTTCTTCTCTCCCTCCACCACCCCATGGTGCTGAGGATTGAACCCAGGGCTTTCTGCATACTGGGTAGTCGCTCTGTCATTGAACTACACCCCTAGCCATGACTCCATCTTTTTTTGGCTGTGTAGTACTCCACTGTATGTATATATCACACTATCACATGTTTGTTATCTGGTTCTAATTAAATGGGCATTTGAGTTGTGTCCACTTGATTTTAGTGAATAATGATTTAAAATTTTTGTAATTTTTATGTGAACACATGGCTTTATTTCTCTTGGGTGAGATTTGTTCAACTTTGAAATCTATAAAGTATGATATACGTATTCATGCCACTTTGTGATATTGGCAGTAGTTATTGAAATTCTAGCAGCTGTTTTGTTAGAAAGAATTCTGTTTAATTTTCTGTCCCTTGAATTTGCTTTATATTCCATTGACTTTAGGGAATCGTGTCTTGTGGGAAATATATCATCTTACAACTTACTTGATGGAAATCTATTGTTAACATTAGAAAGAAACCTGTCTGGTCTTTCACTTGCTAGTTTATTCCTTTGTTATAACTGAATAGTAACATTTCATGTGTTTAGCCATTTACAAAGTACCTTCCCTCTGTTAGATCATGTAACCCCCCTTCCAGTCCTACAAAATCTGCTCAGGTTGCTGTTTTCTGGCTGCTAAATTCATCATCCAGTTGATTTCCATTTTAAAGAGCAGTATGCCCTTAACTGCAACCCAAGAGGAAATTCATAGTCCCTCAGTACTACACAGTTTGTTGTTTTTTTTTAGTATTGTCTTCAGGTGCAGGAAAAGTATTTTAGTCTCCAAAGAAAGTTTATTGGCCCAGGCCAGTGATTCTAATACTGTAGCCTGCAACCAGATCACCCAGAAGGTCTGGGTGTGATGACATATGCCTGCTATCCCAGCACTTGGGAGGCTGAGACAGAAAGATTGGGAGTTAAGGCTAGCCTGATCTGCTCTCTTAATTACTTTCTCATTGCTGTGACAAACCTGACAGATTAGGGGAGGAAAGTTTATTTTAGCTCACAGTTTCAGAAGGTCACCATCTGTTCACAGGCGGTGGCCAGAAAAGGTGGAACAGGAACCAAAGATAGAGAAAGAGAGAAAGAGAAAGAGAAAGAGCTCTCCATGGCGTGGAAGACCAGAGCCAAGTCAAGTAAGGAGGAAGGTCAGAACCAGCACACACCCCTTCCAGCCAGCCCTACCTCCCAGTAGTACACGGCTTCATAGGTATCCCACGTGGTTTAAACACAGGTGGCTTTTAGGGGACTCTCCAGATCGCAGCCACAGCAGCTGCATAGTGAGACCCTTGTCTCAGAAAATGCAGATTTCTGGTGCCAGTGTAAGTTTCCAACTTAGACAAGGCCTGGGAATTTGTATTAGCACAAGTTCCCAACGTCATAGTGCCGTTGTTGCTGCTCCCATGACCACGCTTAAGAATAAGTGACTGTTTTAAAAAGTTCAGTTTTATTCAGCAAGTTGGCCATACTGCCATTGTATCAACTTCTCTTGGTGAGTTTTGAGAGTGCCGCTCGTTTGTTAGATTTCTACAGCCTACTCAGCCCATATACGTCCATCTTCACTGTTGAAAAGTGCTGCAGCTAAATCTGATGCATTTGAAGGTAATGTTTTGCAAAGTTCAATACGAGTGTGCTGTCAGTCATAGTGTTTGTATAAAAACGCCTTGAGTCTTTACTTTTGCTACCTTGATAGAGCATTCAGCTATCAGGTTATAACATTGAAATACATTGTAATTTTTGCTAATATTTATTTATGGTAACATTGTAAGTATATTCAGTTTGAGAAATTGGTGCATGTACATATTTAATCATGTGTTGTTTTTGTTTGTTTATGTAAGACAGTGTGCTAGGTGGCGCAGGTGTACTTGAACTTGCAGTCCTGACTCAGCCTCTCAGAGTGCTAGGATTACAGGCATGTGCCTCTGCACTTGGCTGATAAATTTTACTTTACTTTCCTCCTGCTAACTTTCCTGTCTGCCCCCCCCACCTCTATTGCTCTTTTCCATCTCTGCAAAGTCTACCCCTATTTCCTGTCATTTCTCTTATTTTGCTCTTTAACTTGTTTATATTTTAGCTTTCTCATATAAGAGAAACTGCCATATTTGATAACCCTCCACATCTGATTTATTTCCATTACCAAATGCCAGTGTGCATGCATATCCCATGAGGATACTTGCAGCTAGCGGCTGTAGGTCTAGGGAGTCACCTGAGGTTTCCTGATCAGCTCGCAGGCTCAGCTCTGCAACTCTGAGCACTAGGGGTTGAAGAGAAGCCGCATGCTACCTTCTGCCTGAGCAGTTCCTGGTTTCTGTAGAACTATAGTAGTTCTACCTTGAGAACATCTTGTCAGCTGTAAGTAGGTGCGTAAAGTATAAGCTGTGATGTGTAGCAAGCAGAAGAGTGCTCTGCAAGTTATATGGCTTCTTTGGGACACAAAATCGGACCAGTGCCGTGCAAATTAGACCTACAGAGCAAGTGTTACAGACTCTCAACCATGACTTTGGGTAAATTAAAATTTTCTGGTGTGGTCTCATATATGTACATTTTCAGGTTCTCAGATTTATATTTCATAGGTCTATGATTGAACACAGTATGTTCTTACAGGAATTCTAAAGCATCTTTTTAAATTACTGGAGTTACATTTTGTTTTTCTTTTCTATTTTTTGGCAAATTAAAGAAAATTGATTATATAAGTTTTGGGGCCCTATTGTCCTGTATATTTTACATTGTCGCCTAGAAGGAATATTATTTTATGAAAACAAAATGTACACTCCATAAAGCTGATTTTTCACTTTCTTTTGGCAGATCACTCACAACCTTGGGGTTGGTTATATCATCACTGGCTGACCAGGCAGCTGGCAGGGGTAAAAACAAATTTGTGCCTTATCGAGATTCAGTCCTAACTTGGCTTCTTAAGGTAATTGCTCAATTGTTTTCTTTCAGCTAATATTTGAGTATTTTAGATATGACAGCAGAAAGATATATACAGAGCTAGCCTAAAACAAAAAGAACAATCCTGTTATCCTTACTCCTAGGAATACAGAGTGATCACTACTTTCTGTTGCTTTATATTCAATTATAATATTGTATTGCTGCTATTACTCTTTGTTGTGAATAAGGAAAAACAAGTTTTATTTTGTTATAAACCTATGAAATAAAAACACATTTCCACATAGGATTTTCTTCACTGAGAATGTCGTATGTACATAGTTAGTGTACAGATCTTCTGTGCTGTGCATGAAGGAGGCCTCCCTAAGATGCTGCTTGAAATACTTTCCAGGACAATCTGGGGGGCAACAGCCAGACCTCCATGATAGCCACCATCAGCCCAGCAGCAGACAACTATGAGGAGACCCTCTCCACCCTAAGGTATGCGGATCGAGCCAAGAGGATCGTGAACCATGCTGTTGTGAATGAGGACCCCAATGCCAAAGTCATCCGAGAACTGCGGGAGGAAGTAGAGAAACTAAGAGAGCAGCTCTCACAGGCTGAGGTAAGATCAACCAGCTGCTTCCCGCTTTCAGAATCCCCTGGGGTGTGCACCTAGCAAGGAAGGACAGGCTTGGTTGTGGCTCTAGGTCATCTCCATGTGGTTCAGCAGGCCAGTGTATTGGCTCCACTTTGCGCTGATAAGCACTGCAAAGACCTACTTGAGTTGGAATTTGCATTCAGAAGACAAAGGAGACAGTTCCGCTGCTGCCTCATTGTTTGCCTCCCTGAAGGCAGTGGCCCTTGTGAAATCCTAAGCACCAAATATGTTGTTTTTATGAAGATTGTAGACTATTTTCATAGTGCCTTGTGAGTTTCGTAGAAGTTAGGTCATCTCCTAGTTAAGTCATGGAGTTAGCATGATTGTGGATAAACATTAGGAATGATTCAGCAATCTTGTTTTACTTTTTCATTTATATTAGCCTTTTGTAGGCAACAAAACCAATATTTTCTCATTGTTACTATCGTTCCTTGACTTTCCTCAAACTTTATTAGCCACATTCTTTTCTGAAGAACTGTGGGTTTTTTGGAGATTGCTAAGTGAGGCACTGTCCATTTGTAATAGATAGGGAAACTAAGATTGAGTCCAGCTGGCTTAGCTGAAGTCACATGCTTTCTCATACCTGGACTTGGGTGTGCCTCTTATGGTTTAACGAGGAAGTGCACCCAAATACTCATGTGCTGAGGGTTTAAGGTAGAGAGGTGACTGGATCATGAGGGTGCTAACCTCAGCAATAGATTGACACACTGATGAGTTCGTACTGAATAGGCTTTCAGACGGTGGGCCTGCTTGGAGGAAGTAAGTCGCTAGAGGTGTGCCTTTCAAGGAGGATCTATCCTTGGCTCCACCCTTTCTAGTCCTTCTTTCCATCTGTCTGCTTCTTGGTTGCCGTGAGGTAAGCAGCTTTTCTCCACCACACCCTTCTGCCGAAATGTTTCTGCTTGGAGCTAACTGACCATGAACTGAAATCTTTGAAGCCATAAGCCAAAATAATCTTTTTTCTTTTAAGTAGCACAT
Organism: Ctenodactylus gundi; assembly: GCA_004027205.1. Taxonomy (NCBI): domain Eukaryota; kingdom Metazoa; phylum Chordata; class Mammalia; order Rodentia; family Ctenodactylidae; genus Ctenodactylus; species Ctenodactylus gundi. The sequence goes on along the minus strand of PVKB01003911.1, from coordinate 34,155 downwards.
GTCAAGTATGTTGTCCCAGCAGTGGAAAAAGTGACTAATATAGAACGTGACATGTCTAAGCTCACTTTCTTTACCCAGCACTTTTCCTGGCCCCACTTTGGTTGTGGCTGTAAGTAGTAGCCATTATTTACTAAGCACTTATGTGCCAGGCACTCTTTAAACATTCTTATCTGTCAGCATTATTTAACTGTAGTAAAGAGTAAATGCTCAGAAAATGTTTCTACCTTATATTATATCATAAGGCACAATTGTTTTATTAATGCCAAGAAAGATTAGCATAATATAAAAAATCAAAGTGCTGATAAAGTTTGAAACGGGTCATTATCATTATCTGGTTCTGAGATATATTCAGATATAGATACAGATGCAGTATAGATTTTTTTTTTTTTTTGGTCCCAGTACTAGAGAATATATCCGGGGTCTTTGCACTGAGCTGTAATCACAACTATCTTTTTATTTTTTTATTTTGAAATAGGGTCTTGCTATCTTGTCGAGGCTGGGCTTGAACTTAAATCCTCCTGCCTAAGCCTCTCAGGGTTGCTCGGACTGCAGACATGTACCACCATACCCAGCTCTGAAATATGTTTATAGATGGTTTTTTTTTTTTTTGAGACAGGGTCTTGTTCTGTACCCCAGGCTGGTCCTGAACTCACTAGGTAACCCAGGCTAGCCTTGGACTCGTGGCAATCCCCCTGCCTCAGCCTCTCAAGTACTGGGATTACAGGTATACACCTCCACACGCACCTTTATGTAGTGCTGGAGAATCAAACTCAGGCCTTGAGCGTTCTAGTCAGCATTTTGACAGCTGTACCATTCCTCCAGCTCCTATAGATGGATTCTGTACTTCTTTCCTCTTGTGTCTGAATTTATATCTCCAAGGAGACCATAATATCTAAGAGAAGCCACATAGAATTTTCACGTGTGTCCCTCTACAACCAGCACTAAATGTCAGTGAAGGCTCTGTGTGTGAGGCTTAGGCAGACTAAGCAAGCTTCCAGTTCATCACTGTTCCAGGTTCTAGTTTGAACTCTGCCATCCTGCCTGTTTGTTCAGCTTTAATCTACAGAGGCTCATGGTGCCTTCTGGAGGACAGTGGTCCACAACCTTTCTGACACTAGAGATTGGTTTAGTTGAAGACCACTCTCCCAAGGACTGGAGTGTAGGGTAATTGTTTTACAGGTGATTGAAAGATAGCCTTGAAATGGCCAATAGCAGTAGAAGGGGATCTGGAAATGAAGCTCTGCCTCCTGTCAGATCAGCTGCAGCCTTGGAAGCTAATAGGAGTACACTGACAGGAGGTGGAACTTTGGGTGCTGCTTGCTTCCTGGTAGTTGCTCGCTTGTCCTGGTGGCCTGGTCCTGCCAAGGCCGTGGATCTTGCACCTGTTTGCAGGTGGGTGTTGAAGACCCCTACCATAGAATGTCTGAGCACATCATTACCAGGTGAAGCCCCCTGTCTCTGAGTTTTCATTCTGTAAATATCTGTTGAGACCCTTAGTTATTCTGACAGGACATATTCAGAAAGAAACTACTGCCCTTTTAACCTGGTGTCCTACTTCCAAGTGAATATAATATAATAAATGTCTTTACTGTCTGTGGGGAAAAGTGATGTAAAGACCGGATTCAAATTTTAAAATAAATAAGAATCTTCCTCTTTCCTAATAGGTAGATATAACTGAGGTTTATTTATTTGGTAGAATGTGTTGATATCTGACTTAATGAAAAGAAAATTTGCTGAAGTAACTTTTTTCCTTCTTTGATATTTCAAAGATGAACATTAGCATCTTTTAGGCTTTTGAGTGTGAAATTTTTAATGTGGATAAATGACTCTGCCATGGCTTGTTTCGTTTTTGTTCAAAGCATTGATACTTCCTTTTGTCCTTGAAGGTGATACAAATGTGTCCTCTTATATTTCATTTGATTAAGAGAGGTCTAAGACCCACCTGACAGTGTGTGACTCACTTGCTTCCAACAGACTATTGCTACTTGTTTAAGAAGGACTTAGGATCCTATTATACATGTTTTGTACATAATAATGGGAAATTTTTAACATTTAGTGTTTTCTGGTTTTATTTTAAAGGCCATGAAGGCCCCTGAACTGAAGGAGAAGCTCGAAGAGTCTGAAAAGCTGATAAAGGAACTGACAGTGACGTGGGAGGAGAAGCTGAGGAAAACAGAGGAGATCGCACAGGTGAGTCCTAAAATACCATGGTCCTCCATTTGTTGCCTTTCCTACATAGCTGAAGGTTATCTTTCAGAGGTCTTGAGGGTCTCTTACTGCCAAATTAGAGCCTGCAGGTTTAGACATAGACTTTGTGTCTTTTACCAATTTACAAGGTGGTCTGTGTATTTGCTAGAATGTTAGAGAGGAGTGTACTTGGACAGTGTTATAGAAAAGGTCTTGCATTTCCCACTCTTCTCATCTCAACAGAAGTCTGATTTGTGATTTTTAGATTACTTAGCAAAGTGTGAGATTAAAAGCTCTGATTGGCAGAGAATATGTAGCAACATGTAGCACAGTAGTTTTTTTTCAGAGTGTTTGGCTCTTTTACCTTTTTAGGAAAGAGAGAGAGAGAGAGAGTGTGTTGAATTTCTCTGTGCATTTCATGAACATTTTAATTCTTCTGACCACCTAACAATATGGAACCATCCTAATCAGGTAGCTTAAAAGGAATCACTAGAACTCTCTAGCCACTCACTGTCTCTGGGGGTTTTTGGGTTATTATTCTTTTGTATTACTGTTATTGGTTAGTTGAGTGTTTTCTTCTTTTTCTTTTTGAGACTGGGTCTCACTCTGTAGTCTAAGCTGGTCCTAAAATCACTGTGTATACCAAGCTAGCCTAGAACTCGTGGTAATCCTCCTGTCTCAGCCTTCCAAGTGCTGGGATAATAGGCATGTACCACCTTTCTCAGCTAATACTTGGTGCTGGGGTATTGAACTGGGACCTCATATTTCCTAGCAGAGCACTGTAAGTAATCCATGTGTTTTTTATAGGTAATATTCTTAACATCTCTCTTTACACAAACACACACGCACACATACATGCACACACACATACACACCTCCTAATCCTCTTACATTACTTTTGTTTCTCTATAGTACTTAACACATTCCTACCACATTGTAGACTATTAAATAACTTGTGAATGAATGAATTCAAGTCCTTTGACTGTAGGATTCCAACTTGCTCTTCCAGCCTCATCTCCCATTACTTTCATTTACGTGTAAGAAATTCTTGGTCATGAAATAGTCCTGTATTTTCAGGGTCCATGCAGAGGGCTTCCTAGTGCTCTGCCCTAGGACACATTCCTTTCTCCTCACTGCTTTCCCATTTCTTCCTGTTTAAGGTCTTCTGTTTCAAGAGCCATCTTAAATGTACTCTTTTCTACAGTCTTTCCTTGTCTCTGAACTTGGCTGTAACCTCCCTCCAGCTTCTTGTACCCTCATATGGCACAGTGTTCTTCCTTTGCTGGAGTCTAGTGGTTGGTCTTGTCCCCTCTACTAGATTATGGCTCCTTAAGTGTTGGAAGAATGTCTAGTTCACTCTTGGTGCCTCTGTGACACTGGCAAGATTCCATGCACTGCAGGCTCCCAATAAAGTTGGTTGAGCTGTGTAGAATGTGTCATTTCATTGGCATTGTCCCCAGAAACAGTGACTTACTCTTTCCATGGATACTTCATGTGAACAGAACAACAAATAGAGTTCCCTGCTTGTGTGTGTTTCTGTGCCCAGGAAAGACAGCGACAACTGGAGAGCATGGGGATTTCCTTGGAGACGTCTGGCATCAAGGTGGGGGATGACAAGTGCTACTTGGTCAACCTCAATGCAGACCCTGCCCTCAACGAACTTCTGGTTTATTATTTGAAGGTGAGAGTACATAAAACAGGTAGATTCAACCCTGAATTACTCATGTGCAGTTCTCAGTTGAACCTCCATATCTGTCTGCATGATTGTGCATTTCACATCCAGCCTAATGCACACTGAAGGTAAGAGGATGGACATAGAGAATGGAGACAGCTGTGTTTTGTCAGCTCAGGCTGGGCTGCTGGGCTAATTCCGTAAGTACGGGCTTCAGAGGAGCAGGAATGGGCAGTTGTGGCTGTGTAGGTGATCCTCATCTATAGAAGAAGTTTCCAAGTGTGAGGTGACAAGGATTCTAAGAACATCTGTGTTTAGCCACAAAGATCCTGCATGGCCCTGGAAATTCTTGTATATTTCTGCATAATTCAGTGATTTCAAGACAAGCAGGTGTCAAGTATGATCTCACATGTTAAGACTTCAGAACACAAGGAAAGAGTACTCTGGGAAAATTACAAGTTTGAGTCCAACCTGAGCACTGTAGTGACTTCGTAAGACCCTGCCTTTATCAAAATAAAAAAAGAGCTGGGGGTGTAGCTCAGTGCAAAGACCTTAGGTTCAGTCCCCAGGAAGGAGGGAAGAGAGGGAGAGAGGGAGAGAAGGTGAGAGTCAGAGAGAGAGAGAAAGAAATGAAGGGAGGGATGAAAAAATAAAAGAAAGAGAGAAACACCTTTGGAGTAGATTAGATAGCAAAGCTCTCCTAGGACTGTCTCTCCTCAGACTGTATGTTCAGGATAGGACTTTGGTTCTATAATTCCCCCTTCAAGTGTAGCCTCTTGGAGTCAGCACCTTGGCCTCAAGGTGTGCTCTTCATATTGGATGAGCTGTCGGAGCAGCTCTCAACCATCTGTGGCTTTAAAACCTGTTGATATTCAAATACTCCAAAGAACTTTTATATACCTAAGTTATATCGATCTGTGCATATTGCATTAGGCATTAAGACTTGAGTACACTTTAAAAATATAAATTAAGCAATCATAGATTCTCCACTGCTACAGCAGCATCCTACATTGGGTAGCCTCCATGGATCTCCACCTGGTATGTATAATAAAATGAAAACAGACACAAATAACATTTTAATACTTTTATTAAAGTAGTTCTGACCTCATAGCTTCCCTAAAGATCGTCAAAGGCACCAGGAGTCCTGTAGGCACTCTTTCAGAACTGTTGGCATATTTGGTTTAATAAGAGTAGCCACCATGCCACCTTGAACATGCCTTGTCCCATGTGATCTCAGGAGCCAGGAAGGGCTGGATCTGATTAGTACTTGGATTGGAAAACTAAAACTTTTGTTTGAAGTGTGAGACTCCTGATTGACACTGACACCACGTGCTCAGTTGACCATCAGGGTGCATTTCATTCTGTGTAGCCTTACAGGCAGAATTGTACTGTGTAAAAATGTATGAGATAGTTTTGAAGTAAGTGTCAAGGATTGAGGACCTAGATCCTCAACACAGACCTAAATCTCTAAATGCAGAGAGATTATTCACTTGTGAAAAGTGACCACCCTTTGCTAAGGATTCTGATCTGCACAGAGAATATATGAAAAGCAATGAAGGATAAGCTGGAGTGGAAGTGAGAAGCCTTAATCTTTTATAATCCTCTTTCTCCAGAGATATAAATATGGTGCAGGCGGTAGGTCCACCTTTTGGAGTGCCTATTGAAAGAGTTAAGATCTCGGGCTGGAAGAATGGCTCAGTGGTTAAAAAACTTGCCTAGCAAGCGCCATGTCAAGCGCTAAGTACCCTAGTTCGTATTCCCAGCACCACATAAGCTGGGTGTGGTGGCACACATCTGTAATCACAGCATTTGGGAGGGAGAGGCAGAAGGAATGCCTTGAGTCCAAGGCCAGCCTGCGCTTCATTGTGAATTCAGGACCAGCCTGGGCTACAGAACGAGACTCTGTCTCCAAAATAAAAAGAAAAAAAAAAACCCCAAAAAACTAAAAGAGTTAAGATCTGCGCATTTCGGAGATGACTAAAGGGTGAATTGCATCTGAAGTTTTAATTTTGAAAGACCAAGACCTACATTTTCTCTGCTGCGTTGCAAAGCATTATCATTGTGGTTAAAGAGTTGGAAGAGCAATGGAAAAAATTGCTCTGTGAGTGAGCAGGGCATGAACAGTAGCTGAGGCACCAGTGCCTGGGTTTCAGAAGGCTGAAATCACACTAATCTGTGTATTCAGCTCCTAGCCTTCAACCTACTATGTAATACTAATGTTAGAAATACAGCTGTTGCTAGCATTTTGAAAGTTAAGGGCTGAGAGTGTGGTTCAGTGGTACAGCATGTGCTTAGTGTACACAGGTCCTGTTTTTAATCTCTGACCAATGAGAAAAATAACTGGTAGGTATTAAAATGTGATTTCCATGAAGCTGCTTTTTAGCAATCTTAAATTTACTGTTTTCAAAGCACTTTCACTGTTCATTTAGGTAATCCACAGAATCCTGCTAAGTAAGTCAGGTAGATAATATGGTCCTCGTTCCTCCCACTCCCCAAAAAGGAAAAGTTGTGACTCAGAGAGACAAATAGCCTGTCTGTGTTTTTTAAATAATAAGGGGTCAAGTCAGAATGTATTCTTTAATCAATTTTAATTTCTTAATATCTTAATACAATTTATAATCACTGTTAACTAGAAGAGTTGTTTGTATTATGCTTAAGTATTTTTTTTTTTTTTTTTTTTTTTTTTTTTTTTTTTTTTTTTTTTTTTTTTTTTTTTTTT